>JANAVB010032252.1:0-17489 GCA_029216955.1 Iris pallida
ATCTTCCTCCTCGGTAATTAGTCCTACTATTCTTATTCCTTGCCAATATCGTACCTACCCTTATCAACTCTGGCTAACTTGACCGTCTTGGACCTAATGGAACTATCTGTGTCACCATCGGAGGTCACATTGCATAGTTGTTGCACCGAAGTCATAATCCGTGCTATCTTGATCATTGTAGTACACCAGGCGTCCTACCAGGCAAGACACCTTGCCATTTGCTGTTTATTTATTTTAGCTCATATTTCATGTATTATTTATTTTCATTATGCAAAATAAACTGTGATACATGGCATAACCTGTTAGAACTTACTGTTCATTTATATTTCCTGCTATGTATTATTTTTCTTACACATTAAAACCTAGATTTAAGGGACCACCTTTGTGTGTTGCATTCATGGCCTTGACACGTTGTACCACGAAGTTGTGTGTCGTATGTAGAACACGGACGTACGTGATTGGCTGGCCACCAGTACGAACAAGTCGTGCGATAGGAATAACCGCTAATAGAGGTTGCATGCTTAGTTTGACTTAGCGGTTATAGAGGTTTACTGTTGTGGATACAACAGAGTAGGCATTGGGCGGGGAGGACAATTCCTTAGCATATGGGCTTTGATGCATTTTTTCTTTTGTAACCCGTGAGCTCCACCGGAGACGCGGGTCAGATTATCCATGATTACTGACGGCCACTGGCGATTCTGCGGAACGTCATGCTCTTACTGATGGGGCCTCTGGTGCCCAAGGAGGGACTATGCCAATCCTATTTAGCCAGGGCCCATGCGTAGGAAGGATTGTTCTTAACTACATTTTACTTAGAACGGTTAGGCACCTTTATCCGTTAGGTACGAGTACTTTTGGTTTGGGTACTTGTATTTGACCGTGGCTTGGAACAATAACTTGTCGCGGATTAGTTCGTCACATCTTGTCCTTGTTTGGTTGTAGGTATGACTTACTACTTCGATGAGAAGGTATTGAACCTTGTTGGGGTCCAGATACCATATTGGATTCATAGCATGGAAAGATACGTCACCGTGAATTAGTTTACCATCTCCTGTCCTTGTTTGGTTGGGGAGATGGTACGCTCGTTCAATAGGTGTGTATTGGACCATGTTATAAATTCAATTGACTTATTTATTTGAGCAATATTTATTCAGTTTATTTGGCATGATATTATGTGTCTTGTTACGTCCCTCTGAGGACCTGGTTATCTCTCCAGGTTGTGCTCTTGTCTTTCGCAGGTGTTCTAGCTCTAGCTGTGATCGTTGCTTTTTTCTACGAGGATGATTGCACTTGGATCGTCTTCGCTTCGCTCGCCAAAATCCTTCTTTTGTTATGTAATTCTTTTCATAGTTGGTAGTGGATTTGTCTCCGCCCAACTACATGTACCAAATGATAATTTTATAGTTGATTATATGATATCTTCTATTCTTTTATTTTGTGTGGATGAGATTAGTTATGGTTCTACTGCATTTCACAGCTTACGTATATTTATTATACGGCTGGCATGTCTTCGTTCCTAGTCCTACGTATTTTGGGACTGGGGCGTTACAGTACACACTCGTTTTCCATTTATTGAGGAACGATCCTTGACTTGACTTATATCTACCGTATCCCGTACGTCGTGCCTTATTCTTTATTAACAAGAGTCGAGGTACAATATCCGGACTTCGGAATTCTTCTAACTTTATTATTCCTAAAACCATGTCCTAGCTTCTAAGGTGAGTAGACTGTAAATCTTCTAAAATTTTGGAGTATACGAGGATTACCGATTGATTAGAATAATTTCCATTAGGATGATAATTAGTGCCTCATGGACTCTCACTTTCCATTTAGATCATTTTTGTGTCCCCGGCTGTGTCATTAATAATCGGAGCACGAGGCCAGCTGTTACCTTCCAACAAATTTCATATGCAAGATCTAGACGAGTCCACCTTCATCTAAGTATATCATGTCCCACTCAAATACGCCTTCTTGTACTCTATTTTATGGTACGACTTTCTGGTCAAAAGGACTAGCTATGACCCTTACCATAATACCGGTATACTTCTCGACTTCCATTAGAGCCTCAACCTCGACTCAATTTATTTGATCCAATATATGGTTGTGATCTACTCGAAGCCCACTACGCACTTGTCCCTAGTATGCCACACAATTGTGTCTTCTCGTGCTACTTCACCACAAAAGTCACGGGAGGCGCATCTTTAAGGCTTACAGAACCTATTTAATCAATCTGATTGCCCATCTAGCTCAACCACTTGGATGGAAACCTATTCTAGGTTACCCTAACCTAGTAGAAATAGTTTATCATTAGGATCTTGTTCAGTCAATATAGATTGAAATCCAAGGTTCATTCAACCAACGATTGATGTCCAATTAGGCAACCCATTAAGACCCAGTAATACCCATTCATGCATACCACCATATCTGGACTAATAAAACCGAACTAATTGAAATAGGTCCCTAGACCTATTATGTAGTCTTCCCCTCTTAGAATGTGAAGTCATTCGTAACCCTCATTCCATCTACCTGGAAGTCGCGAAACGATATTGTATTACACTTATATCCCTTGTTTGTGTGTTTAAATAACCATGGAAAAGATCACAACCATGATTTCTTAAATTATGTCCTATTATGGAATCTTGTTTAGATTAAACTTCAAGAACGGAACTTCCATATTGCACGGATTGCAAGTCCCTCTAAGAAATGAAGGGTTCTTCGATTTAGCAATGTAAGCCCCCTGAATTTTAGGATTTATTTTAAATTTTCTAAATGAATTATTTTCAATAAATATTATTATTTAATTATTTCTGATCATTTAATGTTCTTCTTCGTGACTTTGATTTCTGGAGTGTCAGGGATGCCAATCTCTGGAAACTCTTTTCATGAGTTTTGTAGTGGACAAGATTATCTTCGTTTTGATATATCATGTCCCACTTAAACTTGTTCCCTTGTGCTCTTTTTGTATCGTGCAACTTTGGGTCAATTTAGACCAATTGATCGTTGAATAATTATTAATTAAATTCCCACTTTTATCTTTGGTCATCGTATGCACGTTACCGTGACTTTTAATTTAGGAGCACAAGACTAGTCATTTTCTCCAAACCAACTTCTCATGAATGATCTACTCGAGATACCCTACACCCATGACCTTTGTGTCCTACTCAGACACACCATTTTGTGCTTCATTTGCTTCATACAACTTTTTAGACACGAGATCCAATTTTAATTCGTCCCACGGAGTCACATTTATTTTCTGACTTGAATTGGGGACACCCTTTCGACCCAAACATGTCAACCCAACATATGGACCTGGCCCACATGAAGCCTACTACCCACATGACGCTTGTGTCCCATTTAGTTTAGCTCCCGCATGCTACTTATTTACCCGAGTCCATAAATGACTAAATTAATCTATTTATTTTGCCAAACCCGATTTTGATCCGACCCGGCTCAACCGAACCCAAACCCAAGCTCCATGTTGTCCTCTCATGACTACCCGAACACCCCTACATAATTTCTCTCTTTTTTCTACTCTAAAATTGTGAGCACCCTGAAATTCGGGTTGATTTTTTTTAATTAATTTTTCTGATTGATTTAGTTTTGATAAATGATTTATTCTATTATTTTTCCTTAAGTGTGCTTTTCCATGCCTTTGATATTTGGAGTGCCAGGGATGTTCAACTCTGGAAATCTTCTTCACGAGTTCTGGAGTGGACAGGATTACCTTCATGATGGTATATAGTGTCCCATCCAAACTTGTTCCCTTGTACTCTTTTTGCTTCGCTGAACTTCGGGTCGATTTAGACCATTTGATTATTAATTATTTTTCCCACTCTTTTCCTTGATCATTTTCAACACGTTACCGTGACTTTTAATTTGGGAGCGCAAGACCAGTCAGTTTCTTAAAACCAGCTTCTCATGCATGATCTACTCGAGACGCTCGTCACCCATGACCTTCGTGTCCCACTCAGACACGCCATTTTGTGCTCTATTTGCTTCGCACAACTTTCCTGACATGTGACCCAATTTTATTTCACTCTACGGCGTCACATTCATTTTTCCAACTTGATTTGTGGGTCCCCTGTCGACCAAAACCTGTCAGTCCCAATTATGGATATGGCCCACTTTGAGCCTACTACCCGTCCGACACTTGTGTCCCATTTATTGGAATCCCCATGTGCTACTTATTTACTCATGATCATCAGTGCCTAATTTTAATTCAATTTTTGCACATTGTCCGGTTTTGACCCAATCCGGCTCCACCGAGTCCAGTCCAGCTTGTGTTACCCTCCATCGGGACACCCTCATTTTTTTCGTGTCCAAAATAATATTAATACCCTATCTACCTATTTCAATATTTATTGGAATTCCCATTTGTTTAAATTCCTATAGGAATGACATTTTTTCCTCTAATCAATCCCTAGCCATAGATTCCCTCCCAATTAATCTCCTCCATTCATTTCCCTACATTCACTTTTCCCTCCATCTCCTCACAGCCAACCCCTAGGCCGGCCCTAAAATTCATGTGAAGAGAATCCTTCTCTCTCTCTCCTTAATTTATTACTACATCTCTTTCTCTCTCTCACTATTCTTTATTTCTCACAACAACAACACCAACTACAACAACAGCAACAAAACCATGCACCCGACCACACACACAGCAGCCATGGCCCGACCTCTCCTCCTCGGCCCGGCCATCGGCCAACCCCTCATCGGCCAGCTCGCCGTCGACATCTCCTCCTTCTTCCTCATCCACCATCACCATGGTTAACCGCCACCACCACGTCCATCCGTCCATCCATTCGACTCCAGCGCCACCACCTCTTCCCTCAGTCTCTACCACGTTCGTCGCGCTAGCCGCGCCCTCGCCGGCCGAGCCTGGCCGTGCGCAGCCCCGTGCGAGCCCGGCCAACACAGCAGCGGCCAACAGCAGCACCATCGGCTGCGTACAGGCGCGCACGCATGCGCGCGAGGGCCGTCGTCGTGCGCCGCCGCGCCGCCGCGTGGGCTGCCGTGGCCCGCCGTGGGTGCGCCCCACTCCGGCGAGTTCTCCCCTGATGGCCACCGTCCTTCGGGACGCGCCGTCGAGGCGATTCGTGCGTTTTGCACGACGTCCCGTCGTGACGGCGCGGAATCGAGTTCGTTTTGGCGTCCCGTCGTAGCAACTTCGTGTACATTTTCCCGGAAATCCGACCGTTGGATCGGCGATTTCTTCGCTCTGTCACAATTTCGGTATATCCACCTTCATCCCTGTCAATTTTTGTCCTTTAATTTTATCGTTTGACACATCAAAACCGGCCACCAAGTTGACCGTTTAAATTATATTAAATTTGGACAGTTTTGCGGGGCCAACTTCGTCAGCTTGTATCTCCTCCACCGCAGCTCCGTTTGGTGTGCTACCTGTTCCGGTGTGAAGCTGGTATAACGCTCTTGCTACCCCTCCAGTTTCGTTTCATTGTGAGCTTGTTTGATTGGTTGAATTCGACGCCAAAGTTGGCCGTCCGAATTCGTAATTTTTAACTTGTAAAATTCTATTTTTGAACACGGGACTCCAGATTTTATTTCTGACACCACCATTAGACTCATGGCATCGTTCTGGCATATTTTCATATAAAATTTGTTAGATTTGGAGAACGTGGGCCCTGGCATATTTTTCGGTGCAAAGTGTGTCCCACATTCTGGGTCAACGGGTCATTTTGAGATCGGCTCCTCGGAACCCAATTCTGGAGATACCGTTGAGTTCGTATCATCATTCTAGACTCGTTGACTTGTAGTTTGCTGAGTTTTGAGAACTTTGGCTCCGGCACGCATTTCCGTGCAAACCGGAATTCTAAGTTCTGGTCAACGGACCAAATTGAGATCGGGTCAACGAAATCCAATTCTGGAGATACCGTTGGGTTCGTATCGTCATTCTAATTTCGTGGACATATAATTTGTTATATTTTATAGACTTATTTTCTTGCACATTTTTCGGTGCAAAACGGCTCCGACACGGACACCGTTTTGACCCGAAATTACCTTTTTGCCCTTGTATCCAAATTAGACCGATGGGTAGGCTATCCTAGCTAATTTGACCATTCTGGACACGTTGACGATGTTTATTTCATCGTCCGACAATGTTTGTTGATAGTTTCTCTGAGTTTAACCTTTTTTATAATTTATTAATAATTAATTCTTATAATGTTCGTATTTCGGGATTAGTACAACGAAACTGAGCTCAGTCAATTCCAGTAATCTCACATCGCTGAAATTGACGAGATGGACACATGGATCACTATAATAAGATTATCAATTTTACCGATAATCTTCTTATCTCGATTTGCGTGACGTAAGTTTCGACGTACGAATAACGAAGTACACTTTATACCTTTAATAATTAGACTAGAATTGACCCTGTTTGACCAAAATTGACCAGTTGACCCAAAGTCAACTGTAAGTCAACACTTGACCTAGTTTGACTAGATTATTGATCGGAGTTGACCTAGAGTTATTTTGACTTAGAAGAACCTAGGATAATGTAGATTGATTATAGAGATTCATTTATTACAACTTGAACACCTTGTAACTTGTGTTGCTTTAAATAGGACTCTGTGGCTTCAGTTGGACCCCCTATACTTATCAGCTGTTCAGGTTATCAGGCGAGTACATTCTCTGATCGTTTCATACTTGTCACGAATTATATTCTCGCTCTAGATTACTTTTACTTGATGCTGTCACGTTATCATCACGGATTGGTACTATACGGATCTCTTCTTGGGATGTTACCCCCCTTAGCGGGCGCATCGGATACTTTATGACATGTGTTTCATGTACATCATGTATTCCTTGCTTCTGCGTTATTCATGTACACTCATGTTATCTCATGTTCTTTCATATACGTTCATGTACTCTCATATTCTTTCATGTACGCTCATGTTTCCTCATGTGTTTCTTGTATAACCAAAATATCATGTCCGTAACGTAACTTGAATAGATCCTTGTGTATTGATTGTGGGTAGGGGTGAGTATAAATGGTCATGTGATTTACCCATCATGTATACTCTATTACTTTTTATGTACAACCTAAGCCAATTACATGCCATCTCGTACTCTAAATCACTAGTCACTTACAGTTCTTACTTATCATGTATATATATTTCTAGTTATCAAATATCTCTCCTGTTTTCATGTACATCTTCTTACAGCGTTTCATGTATCTTATTCTATTGACTACTTTATATTTTCTGACATGATATGAACTGCATGAGATGTATTGTGCTCGCTCCTATCCTGACTGGACCTGTTGATAAATTTTACAGATGGCCTGGGATTGCCTGCTAGCCTAGAGGAGACACAGTAGAGGTTGTTTAGATAGTTATTTCATTTTGTCTGGAGTTGTATTTACTTTGTGGATTACTGTATTTGAGTTTTGAGATGTATTTCTGGGTTTATGTATCTTAGACACTTAGATTTCTATCTCCTGTATCTCTTTTGGAATTCATGTTTTATCTATCCTTATCATGCTCTACCTTAGATGTGATTGAGTCTGTATCTGCTATGTCACCCCCATTCGGGGAGTATAAACTGCTTAGCATTATATTGTTAAATGTTGTGACCTAGGACAGCGTTCTACCGCCGACACTGCGGCGTAGGCTGGGCGTAGTTACGTTCTCGTACCCTAACAGTGGGTGCGGGTCGTGACACATTTTTAGTGGTGGCCCATGCAAGTCGAGTTTATGTAGTGGTACTCGAACTAGAGTACCACTACAGCCTGCAGTAGGAATAGGATATATTTTTGAAGATACTCAATCACAATTAGGAACCCTTGAGAGATTCCTGGGATGACCCTTGAGAATCTTGTTTAACTCCGATTTGAAAACTCTTTTTTCCTTGATTTGATTTATCTTTACTTTCTGTTGTTGAATTTGATTTTGATGTATTATTATTGAATTTAAGTTTTTATTTATTGATTTTGATAAAGATTGTGAAATTTTGAATCTTGATGTTAGCTATAGCATCCGAGTTTGTAGTTATATGATTTGAAGAATTTTTGTCCATTTTTGAATTTTGATGTTCGTTGAAAATTTTGATTTGATTTTTGAGTATTCATTGTTGATTTAAATTAATTTTGTCAAGATGAAATTATATGGGCTAGGTCATCTAAGTTATGGAATCTAGTCTTCTACAGTCATATTAGCCAGCATGGTGAGGACATATAGTTTGACTTGGATATATCTCTCGGGTGTGGGAATTTAAGGTTTTCGCAGCCAAGCTAGCGGCATCGCAAAAATGTTAAATACCATAATTCTAGAGGTATGTGCATAAGTCAAGGACTCTGTGATTATCGTAGCCTTGCTCACTAGTATGACGAGGATTTAGAGTACCATAAATTTGGATAGACGTATATGATTATCAGATTGTACCTTAAATGTTTTCAAACATGTTTTTGCTACTTTTGTTTCAGTCATTCAAAAAAAAAAGAATTATTGTTGTTTTGTTTTGTTTCCCATTGTTTACTTAGAAGTAGCTTGTGTAACTTCTTACCATGAAATTCTTCTTAATTCCATGAATCGATGATTTTGCTAGACTTTATCTTGGATTTGATAATTTAGCTATGGGTTTCAAAATGGTTCTTCTTTAAACAGATAAGCAGAATGAATTTCATTGTTATTTCCTTCTTGCTATTATTCTTGTATTAAATAATAATAATAAAACTGTCTTGATTTCGTCGATCACCTGCTTTGCAATATTGGTAGGAATCTAATGTTGGTCTTAATATAGAATTTGATTTTATTGGGATATGAGAATATAGATATAGTGGACACAAACATTTTGCCTGATACATATGCACGCTACACTTGATTTCCACCTAACTGAATACATGTTAACATTTTTACATTGATTTCCATGTTTAGTTCAATTTTAGATTTAACATGTAATATTGAACTGTATGCGTAGATAAATGTATGGATAGTATGTTAGGGTTTCATTTCTATCATGTTAGGATGTATTGGGATCATTGAGATTAGTTGTGATGTTTCAAACTCCTAATTTTGAAATTACATTATGTTAATATTACACTGGTTTAAATGTTAGCTCATTTCAGATTTTGTATGTAAATGCTGAACTAAAACTGGATTTAACCTTTCAATACTAAGCTATAACCCTGTACAAGGACACACACACACACGCCTACTATCTAACCATATGAACATGTCCCCATACACATAATGCTAGTTTTCCCCCTCTGACGCTCTCTATATATATTGTGATTGGATTTCAATGCAAGTGATTTTCAATTCCTTAATTTTTGAATTTGATTTTTCTGTACCCTTTATAGATAATTGGTAGTTGTCTTTATTTTATTTTGATAAGTACCAGTTTTCATATAGGATGGTAGACTGCCTTACAGTTTTGATGGTTTGTTGTTTCTGTGACTTCTCTAGTTTAACACCCTAGATTGCTTGTGTGTCTTGATACCCCATGACCGTTTTGGTTTAGCATGACTAGTATACCTAGATGAGACTTTCACTACCACCGTATGCCATGACCATGTACGTAGTCCTTTTTAATCACATGATTTGTTTGAGTTCTGGGACTTGATTGTGGGGGTTTTACCTAGAAGGAGTATGAACATTTTAATTTCGAGGACGAAATTTTTATAAGGTGGGTAGGATGTGAGCACCCTGAAATTCGGGTTGATTTTTTTTTAATTAATTTTTTTGATTGATTTAGTTTTGATAAATGATTTATTCTGTTATTTTTTCTTAAGTGTGCTTTTCCATGCCTTTGATATTTGGAGTGCCAGGGATGTTCAACTCTGGAAATCTTCTTCACGAGTTCTGGAGTGGACAGGATTACCTTCATGATGGTATATAGTGTCCCATCCAAACTTGTTCCCTTGTACTCTTTTTGCTTCGCTGAACTTCGGGTCGATTTAGACCATTTGATTATTAATTATTTTTTCCACTCTTTTCCTTGATCATTTTCAGCACGTTACCGTGACTTTTAATTTGGGAGTGCAAGACCAGTCAGTTTCTTAAAACCAGCTTCTCATGCATGATCTACTCGAGACGCTCGTCACCCATGACCTTCGTATCCCACTCAGACACGCCATTTTGTGCTCTATTTGCTTCGCACAACTTTCCTGACACGTGACCCGATTTTATTTCACTCCACGGCGTCACATTCATTTTTCCAACTTGATTTGTGGGTCCCCGGTCGACCAAAACCTGTCAGTCCCAATTATGAATATGGCCCACTTTGAGCCTACTACCCGTCCGACACTTGTGTCCCATTTATTGGAATCCCCATGTGCTACTTATTTACTCATGATCATCAAAGCCTAATTTTAATTCGATTTTTGCACAATGTCCGATTTTGACCCAATCCGGCTCCACCGAGTCCAGTCCAGCTTGTGTTACCCTCCATCGGGACACCCTTATTTTTTTCGTGTCCAAAATAATATTAATACCCTATCTACCTATTTCAATATTTATTGGAATTTTCATTTGTTTAAATTCCTATAGGAATGACATTTTTTCCTCTAATCAATCCCTAGCCATAGATTCCCTCCCAATTAATCTCCTCCATTCATTTCCCTACATTCACTTTTCCCTCCATCTCCTCACAGCCAACCCCTAGGCCGGCCCTAAAATTCATGTGAAGAGAATCCTTCTCTCTCTCTCCTTAATTTATTACTACATCTCTTTCTCTCTCTCTCTCACTATTCTTTATTTCTCACAACAACAACACCAAATACAACAACAGCAACAAAACCATGCACCCGACCACACACACAGCAGCCATGGCCCGACCTCTCCTCCCTGGCCCGGCCATCGGCCACCCCCTTATCGGCCAGCTCGCCGTCGACATCTCCTCCTCCATCTCCTCCTTCTTCCTCATCCACCATCACCATGGTTAACCGCCACCACCACGTCCATCCGTCCATCCATTCGACTCCGGCGCCACCACCTCTTCCCTCAGTCTCCACCACGTTCGCCGCGCTAACCGTACCCTCGTCGACCGAGCCTGGCCGTGCGCAGCCCCGTGCGAGCCCGGCCAACACAGGAGCGGCCAACAGCAGCACCATCGGCTGCGTACAGGCGCACACGCGCGCGCGCGGGCCGCCGTCGTGCGCCGCCGTGCCGCCGCGTGGGCTGCCGTGGCTCGCCGTAGGTGCGCCCCACTCCGACGAATTCTCCCCTGACGGCCACCGTCCTCCGGGACGCGCCGTCGAGGCGATTCGTGCGTTTTGCACGATGTCCCGTCGTGACGCACGCGGAATCGAGTTCATTTTTGGCGCCCCATCGTAGCAACTTCGTGCGCATTTTTCCGGAAATCTGACCGTTGGATCGGCAATTTCTTCGCTCCGTCACAATCTCGGTATATCCACCTTCATCCCTGTCAATTTTTGTCAGTTAATTTTATCGTTTGATACATCAAAACCGGCCACCAAGTTGACCGTTTAAATTGTATTAAATTTGGACAGTTTCGCGGGGCCAACTTCGTCAGCTTGTATCTCCTCCATCGCAGCTCCGTTTGGCATGATACCAGTTCCGGTGCGAAGCTGGTATAACGCTCTTGCTACCCCTCCAGTTTCATTTCATTGTGAGCTTGTTTGATTGGTTGAATTCGACGCCAAAGTTGGCCGTTCGAATTCGTAATTTCCAACTTGTAAAATTCTATTTTTGAACACGGAACTCCAGATTTCATTTCTGACACCACCATTAGACTCGTGGCGTCGTTCTGGCATATTTTCATATAAAATTTGTTAGATTTGGAGAACGTGGGCCCTGACACGTTTTTCGTTGCAAAGTGGGTCCCACATTCTGTGTCAACGGGTCATTTTGAGATCGGCTCCTCGGAACCCAATTCTGGAGATACCGTTGAGTTCGTATCATCATTCTGGACTCGTTGATATATAGTTTGCTGAGTTTTGAGAACTTTGGCTCCGGCACGCATTTTCGTGCAAACCGAAATTCCAAGTTCTGGTCAACGGACCAAATTGAGATCGGGTCAACGGAATCCAATTCTGGAGATACCGTTGGGTTCGTATCGTCATTCTGGTTTCGTGGACATATAATTTGTTATATTTTATAGACTTGTTTTCTTACACATTTTTCGGTGCAAAACGGCTCCGACACGGACACCGTTTTGACCCGAAATTACCTTTTTGCCCTTGTGTCCAAATTGGACCGATGGGTAGGCTATCCTAGCTAATTTGACCATTCTGGACACGTTGGCGATGTTTATTTCATCGTCCGACAATGTTTGTTGATAGTTTCTCTGAGTTTAACCTTTTTATAATTTATTAATAATTAATTCTTATAATGTTCGTATTTCGGGATTAGTACAACGAAACTGAGCTCAGTCAATTCCAGTGATCTCACATCGCTGAAATTGACGAGATGGACACGTGGATCACTATAATAAGATTATCAATTTTATCGATAATCTTCTTATCTCGATTTGCGTGACGTAAGTTTCGACGTACGAATAACGAAGTACACTTTATACCTTTAATAATTAGACTAGAATTGACCATGTTTGACCAGAGTTGACCAGTTGAGCCAAAGTCAACTGTAAGTCAACACTTGA
Organism: Iris pallida; assembly: GCA_029216955.1. Lineage (NCBI taxonomy): Eukaryota > Viridiplantae > Streptophyta > Magnoliopsida > Asparagales > Iridaceae > Iris > Iris pallida. The sequence continues at coordinate 12,580 of JANAVB010032252.1, forward strand.
CCTAGTTTGACTAGATTATTGACCGGAGTTGACCTAGAGTTATTTTGACTTAGAAGAACCTAGGATAATGTAGATTGATTATAGAGATTCATTTATTACAACTTGAACACCTTGTAACCTGTGTTACTTTAAATAGGACTCTGTTGCTTCAGTTGGACCCCCTATACTTATCAGCTGTTCAGGTTATCAGGCGAGTACATTCTCTGATTGTTTCATACTTTTTACGAATTATATTCTCGCTCTAGATTACTTTTACTTGATGCTGTCACGTTATCATCACGGATTGGTACTATACGGATCTCTTCTTGGGATGTTACCCCCTTAGCGGACGCATCGGATACTTTATGACATGTGTTTCATGTACATCATGTATTTCTTGCTTCTGTGTTATTCATGTACACTCATGTTCTCTCATGTTCTTTCATGTACGTTTATGTACTCTCATGTTCTTTCATGTACGCTCATGTTTCCTCATGTGTTTCTTGTATAACCAAAACATCATGTCCGTAACGTAACTTGAATAGATCCTTATGTATTGATTGTGGGTAGGGGTGAGTATAAATGGTCATGTGATTTACCCATCATGTACACTCTGTTACTTTTCATGTTCATCATGTACAACCTAAGCCAATTACATGCCATCTCGTACTCTAAATTACTAGTCACTTACAGTTCTTACTTATCATGTATATATATTTCCAGTTATCAAATATCTCTCCTGTTTTCATGTACATCTTCTTAAAGCATTTCATGTATCTTAATCTATTGCCTGCTTTATATTTCCTGACATGATATGAACTGCATGAGATGTATTGTGCTCGCTCCTGTCCTGACTGGACCTGTTGATAAATTTTACAGATGGCCTGGGATTGCCTGCTAGCCTAGAGGAGACACAGTAGAGGTTGTTTAGATAGTTATTTCATTTTGTCTGGAGTTGTATTTACTTTACGGATTACTGTATTTGAGTTTTGAGATGTATTTCTGGGTTTATGTATCTTAGACACTTAGATTTCCATCTCATGTATCTCTTTTAGATTTTATGTTTTATCTATCCTTATCATGCTCTACCTTAGATGTGATTGAGTCTGTATCTGCTATGTCACCCCCATTCGGGGAGTATAAACTGCTTAGCATTATATTGTTAAATATTGTGACCCAGAATAGCGTTCTACTGCCGACACTGCGGCGTAGGCTGGGCGTAGTTACGTTCTCGTACCCTAACAGTGGGTGCGGGTCGTGACAAAAATATCTATTTTTCTCTATCTACTTATTTAAATATCTATACTTAAATATCTACTTCTCTTTTCTTTAATATATATATACAAATCTCTCTCTCTTATTACTCACACACACACCCCCTCACCCTCCCTTACAGCACACCCCCCTCTCTCTAACTGACCTCTCTCTCTCACACAAATATCCCTCTCTATTTCTTTCTATATATGATATATATACACACATACCCCCCTCACCCTCTCTCTCACCAGTACACAAACACCCTCCCTCTCACTTAGCCGACACCCACCCTCTCCATTCTTCTTCTTCTTCTTCACTTCTTCAACAGCACCACCATCACCATTATCATCATCAACACCAACACCACCACAAACACCATCTTTACCACCGTCACTACTCACCACCACCCCCACACTATCACCACCACCCCGAGCAACACCACCCGTACACCCCCACCACCATACGCCATCGCGGTCACCATCGCCGGGCAGCCGCGTCGCACGTGCCGCTCGCCGTGCCCCCACGCGCAACAGCCGCAGCAGCTGCGATAACAGCAGCAGCGGCCGCGCCACCTCGCCCCGCCACCGTCGTGCGCCACCGCGTGGACAACCCCGCCACCGTGAGATCCTCCCATGTATGGTGCACCTGGGTGACCACCCCGGGTATGTCTCCGGCCTCTCCGGCGCATGAAACACGATTCGTGCGTTTGGCACGAGATCCCGTCGGCGTGCGCGAGTTTTGAACTCAGAATTCGTGTTTCGTCGCAACGACTTTGTACACATTTTTCGATAAATTCGACCGTTGGATCGACGAATCTTTGCTCCGTCACAATCTCGGTATATAGCTCTTCACTCCCATTAAGTTTCGTCCGTTAATTTTGTTGTTTGATACATCAAAATCGGCCACCAAGTTGACCGTTTAAATTGTATAATTTTTGGACAGTTTTGTGGAGCCAACTTCGTCAGCTCCACCGTCGCAGCTCCATTTGGAGTGCCACCATTTCCTGTGCGTAGGTGGTATAACCCTCTTCCTGTCCCTTAAGTTTCGTTTCATTGTGAGCACGTTTGGTTGGTTGAATTTAACGCCAAAGTTGGCCGTCCGAATTCGTAATTTCTAACTTATAAAATTTCATTCTTGAACCCGAGACTCCAGATTCAATTTCTGACATCACTAGTAGACTCGTGGCATCGTTCTGATTTCATATAAAGTTTGCTTGATTTGGAGGACGTGGGCCCTGGCACGCATTTCGGTACAAAACGGGTCCCACAATTCGAGTCAACGGATCATTTTAAAATCGGTTCATCGGAATCTAATTTCGGATATACCGTTGAGTTCATATCGTCATTCTGGACTCGTTGACATATAATTTGCTAAGTTTTGAGGATATTGGCTCTGGCACGCATTTTCGTGCAAACCGGATTCCGAATGTCCGGGTCAACGTGTCATTTTGAGATCGGCTCATCAGAATCCAGTTCCAGATATACCGTTGAGTTCGTGTCATCATTCTAGACTCGTTGATATATACTTTGTTAGATTTAGTGGGCTTTGGCTTCGACACGTATTTTCGTGTAAATCGGATACCAATATCCAGGTCAATGGACCATTTTGTGATCGGGTCATCGAAATCCCATTTCGGACATACCGTTGGGTTCGTATCATCATTCTGGATTTGTGGACATATAATTTGCTAGGTTTGTAGACTTCTATCCTGACACGTTTTTCGGTGCAAAGTGTGTCCAACGCGGACATTATTTTGACCCGAAATTATCATTTTGCCCATGTGTCCAAAATGGACTTATGGGTAGGCTATCCTAGCTAATTTGACCATTCGGGACACGTTGGTGATATTTATTTTATCATCCGACAACATATGTAGATTTTTCTTGTGTATCATCCTTAAATTATAATTAATTATTATTATTAGTATATATTTATATGCTTGGTTTTGTGAAACTCTAAAGTGATCCTTGTGTTTCTAAGGACCCTAAGTGTTGGTTTAGATATAGTGTCACCCCACATTGGACTCTTATGTTAGGTCACCACTTAGCTAGTGTCCAGTTAGGAGTCGTGTCACACCACTAGTATAAAACTTAATCATAACTTAGAGACTGAGATTGTGTATCACTTTGACAGGACACCGGACATCTATAGCTATATATTTTTATCCTTGCTTTGCTCGAGGCGAGTACCCCTACTCTATTTTACTGCATATGATAATGAATTGCGTATGAACCATGTTAATACAATGATTTAAACTGAAAACCATATCCTACAAGTTTCTATATATATCTAGCGTATGCTTTACATGTTTTAATTATACTGCTCTCAGGATCTCTAACATGCTTTAATTATACTGCACTCAGGATCTTCCACATGCTTTAAACTGCTCTCAATACCTACCATGTTTTATACTGCTCACAAGTACCTACAATGCTTTATACTTCTCTCAGTATCCACCATATTTTATACTGTTCTCTTGTCTCTCACATGTTAGAATATGGGTTATGAAAAAACTGTTAGTAGAGTACGTGATCATGCCCCCTTCTCCGTATGTATTTACCGTACACCGTTACATTCTATATGCAACTTTGTCGTATGTCTGATCCCGCATTTGTGTATGGATATACACCGATGCCGTTAAGTGTACGTATGTGCACTTCAGAAAATTGATATATACCACTGTACATCCTATTTAATTGACCGATCACGTACATGCTACAGTTTTAAACTTTTAAACAAACATATATCGCCATCACAAATGTATTCCTGACATGATAGATTTGTGATATGACATGATTGTAATACGACATGAGATATGACACGATTCTTATTTATTACATCTCTTTTCATTCTATGCTCAGTATGTTTAGTTTGTAGAATCAGTACTTGCTCCCGTCCTGACAGGATAACGTTGTAGGCGTACTTCTGGAGGAAGATTTGCTCTGTGATATTTTCTATGGACCCACTACAGAGGACCAGGCTTTTTTGCTCTCGAGGAAGTCCCCGCAGGGAACCTCGCATGGTAGTCTTGCTTAGATTATTTTTGGCTTAGTTATTGAACTGTTTAGACTATATCTTGTAGTCACTGGACTTTGTCTCCAGTTTGATACTTTGGAAGTGTATTATTAAGTCTGTACTTACTTTACTTTCGCTTATAGATGCTGTGTTGTGATGAACCTTTTAAATGTTATATTAGAACTGTTAGCAGCTTAGTTCCTTTATTGTATTCTTAGAACAACTTACTACGCTTTAACCAAGCGTAGGCTGGACATGGCTCGGCTGGCCCAACAATTTGGGTAGCGGGTCGTGACAAGCAAGTGATTGGACTAGAGTAGCCCAATCTAGCAAATAAGTCAATGGTTTATAAACTTTCTTTATGTCTGCATCATTGGATACTTTCTACCGCTCTGGGAACTTCATATTTGCTCTCGATTATTCTTCCTTATCTTCATGTCCTTCCCATTTCAGAGCGACGAATAGTCATGCTTATTAGAATTTATCCACATTTCTTAGCTACTTGTGTAAATTTGTTGCTTGTTAAATTTTGGGTTGCTTGATAGATATGAGAGGACTATAGATGCCATATACAGTCGATATCTATTGGTAGAAATTTTAGCAATTAGTTGAAAGATTATAAAGTTTTAGCGACATGAGAATGAGGGAGTAGTGTGACC
>JANAVB010032253.1:0-49364 GCA_029216955.1 Iris pallida
ATTCAAAATACAGAAGCAGCAACCCAAATAAATATGTAAAGGGCATTTCTACCCGAGGAAAGGATGTAAGGCTCTTCTTTGCCAAATCGAACATTCTGTCTGTATATACCCTTAATCCAGCATTAAGACGGCATGTCATTGCTGTCAGTAAATCCATCTTATACCCAAAAACCAGACGGACTGCTGCGAAGACAACTCCTCTGTGCATCCTGTCTGCTGAACAGGTGTCAGGAACTACGAATTTTCTCAGCCAGAGAGATATAAATCCAGCCAGATGACCCTCAGCAGATAATTCTCGGCCACCCTGCTTAATATAGGTCTCAAACCTATCACCGGCTTTATAGGTGCCTTCGTCTTCCTCAATGACAATGTCGTCATGAGTGGTGTCCCGGATGAGCCTGTCAATCTCAGTTTGATTCAGAGGTTTAAATTCACCGACATATTGCTCAGTCTTCTTCTTCTGAACTTCATCAGTACGGCCTTGAAATAAATAGGCCATCCATTTGGAAGAATAACAGTTGGAATCTCCTTCTCTACCTTGTCCTTTATAAAAAGCCTTACAAATACTGTAATAGCACATCAATTCTTCAAAGACATGAAGAACCAGTGGGTTGGCTTCGGAGATCTTATTCATTTCATCAACGAAAGGGATATACTCTTCATATGGTAAATCTGCTGTTGGCAGCTGAGAAATATATGCCATTTTATGAAGGGCGAATCCCATCTCGCCTCTTGGGGTCATGAAGGTGCCGGTACGGTAGTTATACCTCTCCACTAACGCCAAGAATAAATCCGGGTTTGGCCTAAAACCATAAGCAGTGCACTTAATGGCATCATATAGGCCTATCATCTGTAACTGTTCACCAAAATTCTTCAGAATCCATTTCACAAGAGCAGTCCATCTGGTATTTTTCGGATTTACCAGACCAGTCAGCCTCATAGACTGTTTTGGGTAGATAGCATTTTCCAGTTGAGCAAATTCGTTTGCAAAGATTGGAACTCTGACTGGCTTCAGCAGTGCCGAGTCCTCAGGAGGGATGGTGGCAGGTAGCAGTCCTCGCAAAGCTGTGACATGTGGTTCAGTACCACTGCGGAATCTTCCTTGACGATATCCTATCCATCCAGCCTTTGCTTGTCGGGATGGAGTGATATCCCACTTCATTTGTCTTTGACAACTCGCATGAAATAAACGAGCTATGTTGATGCTTTTTGATAAACCAGTCAAATACATTGGCTGATTTACATCACCATCCCTATAATAACAGTATGATACTTTATCCAGAGCAGGCTGAGAGTTTATGTCAATAGCATCTCCGAAAAGAAATGCTGGCTTCGAGTGGGTAACACCATCCACACTCTGTAAAGGCAGTCCACTCATCAGGTTCAGCAAAGTGTCATTTTCCTGATTGGTCAAAAGAGCTATTCTTGTAGAAGGTCCATCGAATTGGGGAAAACGAACATGTGATAGGTCACTTCTATAGTTATTTCCTACACATCCTTCAAATTCTGCCTCCTGAGCCAGAATATCCACTGCAAAAGATGAATAAAACCTTAGAAATCTTCAATACAAAGAGATGGCAAAGTTCAGCATACGCTCAGTTTTCCTTAAGCGTATGGCAGACTCAAGGTTCAGCATACGCTCAGTTTTCCTTAGGCGTATGGCAGACTCAAGGTTCAGCATACGCTCAGTTTTTCTTAAGCGTATGGCAGACTCAAGGTTCAGCATACGCTCAGTTTTCCTTAAGCGTATGGCAGACTCAAAAGTTCAGCATACGTTCAGTTTATCCCAAGCGTATAATAGATTTAGAGATCACTTTTTACGCTCAGTCTATCTTAAGTGAATGATTTTAAAAATTCAGTTTATATTCAGTTTGAGCGTATCAGCGTATGGTTGACAAGATGATCATCAAAAACATACGCTAACACAGGAGTTAGCGTATCTCAGTGAGACAACTCGCCATAGCATATTCTTCCAAGACAGCGTATTTTGACATTTCTATAAAAAACGCGTATCATACAAAATACGCTCCAAACATATTTTTCGTATAAACAAAAAATATGGGATACGGCTAAACCCTAAAGAGGGAAGCATTTTCTGACGTATTTGACCATAAAAAGGGGATACGTTTTATGATTTTGTTCTAACCAGAGCCCTAAATAGGGGATAGTTACTGTTCATCATCATCATCCTCACCATAGAGAGGCTTCAATGGGCGTTCACTACGTCGAACGCGCTCATTGGTAGTCTTCTTAGCAGCGGCGGCGGCTGGCTGAGATGACTCCGCAGGAGCCTTCACCTTTCCCTTCGCAGCAGCATCAACCTTGGGCGCCATTGATAAAGCTTGAGTCGAAGAAGAAGATGAGTCTTGAGTTTCTTTTCTCTCTCGAAGATGAATGCAAAAGTAAAGAAATAAATTAGTTTTGGAAGACCTATTTATAGAAGAAAAGAAGAAGTTCAAACGGCGGATATTCTTTAAACAGAATCCCTAAAGATTTGCACTGATATTGAGGAAGATAACAAACTCATGCCAGCGTGTCAGGACTTATTCCCACTTTAAGTTCAAAGTAATTTCGAACTTTTGAAATTCATAAAGTTCGAAAACTTTGAAGGGGGTCTTGTAGGGTATGAAAATTATGACACGCTGACATAAGATTCAGCAAAAATCATACGCTCAAGGCTATACGCTCAGTCAAAGCCATACGCTCAAGGCCATACGCTCAGCCAAGGCCATACGCTCATCTAAAGGCCGTACGCTCAGTAAATATTTTATTATTTCCTGAGATGACAGCATAGCATGTATTTAATGAAGGATGAATCTGACATTTCGTCTTTCGTGCAAAAGACAGCTGCTCTATGAAGATTAGCCGTCGTATAGGTTTTCGAGAAATAATTTTGTCTCTTACGAGGACAGCTCAGCAGCCATCATAAATGCACAGCCATCATTACTGTCATTTCTGACAGTCTGTCAGCCATCATCTGCAGTACGACGCTCGAAAGATATTTGTCAGTATTTGAAGATATGGCATATTTGAGAAGATTGAGGACAGCCACGTGTCTACTCCCTTCTTGCCCAACCAAGTGAGCGTATGGACTCCATACGACTCCTTGCCAACCAAGTGAGCGTATGGACTCCATACGACTCCTTGACAACCAAGTGAGCGTATGGACTCCATACGACTCCTTGCCAACCAAGTGAGCGTATGGACTCCATAAGGCTCATTGCCAACCTGAGCGTATGGACTCCATAAGGCTCATTGCTCAACAAGTGAGCGTATGGACTCCATACGACTCCTTGCTCAACCAGTGAGCGTATGGACTCCATACGACTCCTTGCCAATCAAGTGAGCGTATGGACTCCATACTCTCCTTATCAAGTGAGCGTATCAGCCTTATATGGCTCTATGCTGTCCAAGTCAGCGTATGCAAGACATGTGCCTTCAAAAGCCAGCGTATAGCTCCTCTTCAAAGACAGCGTATTACAGCAAAGGTATCCAGGATGACTTTCAACGTACAGTCAACACACGTTCTCACGTGTCCTGTACTCGGTTACCCACTTATTCAGAAGTTATGCAACGTGGCATTCATGCCATCAATCTCTCCTAGATATATTCTACTACTTTCAACCGCACTCCAACGTGTCTCCACCAAAATTTGCCACGCGTCCCTGCAGTTATGCACACGTCAAGTAACTGACTGAGCGTATGCTTCAGAACAGTTATCCAGAACTCTATAAAAGAGAGTTTCTTCATCTTCATCAGACACGACAATTAATTCAGAGAGAACAAAGAGATTGCCCAGTTGCTGTCCAAGTTCTTCAAAGTTCGAGTTTTCTTCATCGCATCGTCCAAGGGATAAAGTAATCGTCTTCTAGATTAGATTTCTACAGTTGTAATTTTTCAGATACAAAATAAATAAAGTGAATTTATTTATGGAAAACAATAACTATATATGTGATTGAGCACTAGTTTCAACATGTGATCGACTTAGAAACTTGCATGGAAATTTATGGCCTGGTTACTCATACGTAAGGTGTATGATCAATACTCACGAAGAACAAGACATGAACAATGAGAGTGATCATATATCTACACTAATACTCTCTACCCCCGACTGGTATAGTGGATCCAACCATTGTATGTTACGACATGAGATTCTAGAAGAAGGTAGCAAGTCTTCTCGAGAATCAGTGTCCATACAAGTATAAGAACAACAAGGCTTGTACAAGGTACACCAAGATAGACAAGGTATAATATCTTATTACGGGATCCAGAAATACCAATCCGTGTAACCATGTGTCAAGAAATCAGGGATATCTGAACTACATACACAAAATATAGAAGATATCATAAACGAAAAATTATCAGAGAATGTACTCGGCTGAAACCCGTTGTGAAGTATCATTAGTATACGGATCAGTAGCTCGAAGTTCTAAATATGGAATATCAATGTCAATTGGTGTTTTGGAAATATAAACATGCTATACTAGTAATACTAGGTCTCTAAGTCATTTTTAGGTCAAACCAGGTCAACTAGGTCAATACTTTGCTAAACTTGGTCAAACTAGGTCATACATAGGTTTTTAGGTCAATACCTTGCCATACCAAGGTATTCTAGTCTATACTAGGCCATACCCTATGTAACTACCTATATGGTACATATATATAAGCCCTACTATAAAATACCTTAACCTATTTACCCAATTACCTATACATTTGCCTATAACTTATCACAAAGGTAAAACTAAACCCAATACCCTATCACATTACCTATTACCAATGCCTATGTGTTTACCTAAACATATATATAACATACTCTATGCCTATTACCTAATACCTTACACAAGGTAAAACCCAATACTTATCCATTTCTCATTCACCATTATTTATGCCCAATGCCACCTTAATTATTTACCTATACATTAGACTATACTAATCCTATTACTTATATACTCTAACAAATCATTTACCTATACAACACTCAACCACATACCCATACCATCATTACTTGGTATTACCCTTACCTAGATGCTCACACAAACACTCACACACACACACACTGCTATTACTCCTTCTACTGTTTCTAAATTCCCCCTTTGTGTAGGGGTTTGCCTATCAGTACACAGAATGCACCTGCTGCTACCCCTTACTATATTGCTGCACTAATGCTAGTTATTGTTGCTACACTGATGAAGCTACTACTTCTATTTTGCTCTTGCCTCACTAGCAGTCCCTACTGCTACTTCTCAAAACAGCAGACATCATCCCCCTTCACTGCTGTAGAGGCACAACAGTTTCCTACTTAATGCTCCAGTCCCAAAATACTTAGGACTAGGTACGTATCCATGCCAGTTGTATACATACGAAGTACATGGGCCTCGTATGAATACATAAACTGTAAAATGCAGTGAACCAAGAGTAATCTAATCTCATCCATACAAAATAAAAAAATAAAGAATATCATATAATCAACTATGAATTATCTTTGGTACATGTAGTTGGGCGGAGACAAATCCACTACCAACTATGAAAAGAAATATATCACAAAAGAAAGTTTGGTGAGCGAAGCGAAGACGATCAAGTGCAATCATCCTCGAAGACATGGAGATGATCATGGCCACGGCTAGAACACCTGCAAAAGACAAGAGCACACACCTGGCGAGATAACCAGGTCCTCAGAGGGACGTAACAAGATACATAAAGAACATGCCATATGAACTGGATATAAATGTACCATAAAATAAAGATAAAGTAAAATGTCCAAACCATAACACGGCTCAATATCCCATCATCGAAACAGTAGGCTACCCTACAACCAGACAAGGACAAGGGGTAACATACTATTCCGCGATGTGACATTTTTCCATGTCATGATTGGAACATAAAATTTTCTAAGGTCTCCTAACCTTTCTAGTAGCAATTAGAAGACATCTCGATGTATGGGCAGGTAAAGGCTGACTCCCCCAGGACAAGGTAATAACTCACAACACAGCACACGTCAAGTACCAATACTATCAGCCGGCATAACTCGAGGCTAGCGGCCCACGTGACCCATCAGTCCACATAGCTCGAGGCCAGTGACCCTCGCGACTCGACTACCGTAGTACGCAGTTACTACAACTTTTGGATTTGGGGTAGCCCATACATTTAACTGTGTTCTCCCTCCCAAGGTCACTAACAGAAGGTAGTTCACTAAGACTAGGTCCATATGCATACAAAAGGCAAGAAGAAAAAATAACTGAAAGCAAAATAAAGTGAACTAAAAATCAAGTAATGGATCCAATTGAGAACAGATAATAAATATGCAGTAAATAAATAAATAAGATGTATATAATTATAAACAGTAAATAAGGCAAGGTATTTGTCTGGTGTGTCGCCTGGTGGTGCGATGTTCTGTCATGTTCCAATAGTCCAATAACCATGGTCGGTGTGTAGGGGTCCGAGGTCGCGGGAAAATAGGCAAGCATGATTAGTCAGGAGTAATGAGGATAATAGGAAGAATTTATGGAGATTACGTATACAAACTTTCTAAAATATTTATATATAAATTCTTGAAAATAATTTATATATATATCCAATTTGAAATTTTACATTGTTATTAGCCAAATATACGTTTAGATGAACACTTAAAAATCAAAATTCGTTTTTAGGCTAGACTCAAACATTTAAAATACATATATATATATTGTAGAAAAGTTACTTTTTGTTAGTCAAACTACTTTAATAAAATATAGGAAAAATAATTTTTGGGGCTATTGAGTGGTGTCAACCTAATACAATAATAATTCTAATAATATAAATCATATCCATAACAAAAGTTTTAAAATAATACTAATGATATACTAATAATAATAATATATAATAATAAATATATATAATAATAATAATAATAATAATAATAATAATAATAATAATAATAATAACAATAATAATAATAAATAAATAAAGAAAAAATAAATAAATAATAATAATAATAATACTTATACTCAGCTGCTGTTTCTCAAAGGAAGAAAAAGTGTGGAGAGAGAGAGGAGAGTGAGAAATCGAGAGAGAGGGGAAGAGTGAGGAGAGGGTTTCTCACCAGAGCACGGCTCCGGCGCCGGTGGCCGGCGGGCAGGGCACGGCGGAGTAGATCGGGAAGGATGGAGGTGCGGGGAAAGTCGGAGGGTCTGATGTTGGCGGGATCAGTGGCGGCACGGAGGCTCGGATGGTCGGCGGAGCTCGGTGACTCGGCGGCCGAGCGGGATGAGAGGAGGGGCTCGCGGTGGCGGGCGCTCCGATGGAGGTGACGACTGCGGAGGAGATCGGAGGGTGTGGCTGTCGTGCGGCGGGCGTTCTCGCGAGGACCGCGGCAGACGAAGGCGCCCGAGGCGGCGCTGGAGGTGGCACAGCCGCTCGTGGCAGCGCATGGGCTCCCCGGAGCGGAGGCCCGTCCATGGGATCGACTGCCACAGCGCCGCCCAGCCGGAGGTGGTGGCCACGCGGGGGTAGGGGTGCGGAGAACTCACCGGAGGAGGCCGGTTGTGGATGTGAATTTAGGGGTTGTGTTTTTCTTCTTCTTTTTCTTCTGGTATGGGGTTTTTGGGGCTGCGACGTGGTGGCGGTGATAAGATGATGATGGTGGTGACCGGATTATGACAGCGTTGTCCGACTATGGAAGAAGGTTGGCTGGGATCGTTGGTCGAAGTGACGGGGTGGCTAAGGTGGTGGCGATGGTTGTCGGTGTGGGGGTGGATCGTTGTTGGTGGTGTCGGTTGTGGCATGACATGGGTTGAGGAAAAAACGGAAGTGGCCGATGATGGCGGTGGTGATGGCTGGGGTCGCCGGGACGAGTCGGAGGCGATGATGGTGACGGTTGTGGCAGCCTAACGATGGGGAGGATACATGGAGGAACGACGATGGTGTATGGCGGGGAACAGCATAGGGATTAGGACTTGTGTCGTGTCGGAGAATGTCCGACAAGGCGACGGTGACGGGAAGATGTCCGGGATTTTCGGATACGTGGAATAATGTATATATAATGGAGGGGATATAGTATATGGGAGGCACAGACACGATGCACAATCTGTGGATGGTAGAAAATTATGGAAGAGTACCTCTCGTTATATAGTTGGTGCGAATTCCCAGTTGGATAAGGATTAGGATTTATTTAAACCCAATTAGATAATTCAATTTAAATCAATAAAATCATATCTAAATTCAAATTCAATTCCAATTTAAATCTAGATAATTTAAACTCAATTTAAATATAAATTCTATCTTTAAACTATTTAAATTAAATCCATAAAATCAAATCGAGATTTAAAATGGCCACAATAATTTCCAAATATATTTTCCAAAAATACCAATAATAATAATTTTGAAAATAATAAATATTTTTAAATATCTTTTTGAATGATAAAATATTAATATCAATAATTCGAAAATGGAATTATATATATGAATTCAAATTCGTGTATCTCATGTGCAAGGAATATTTGCATAAAAATAGTTTTCTAATTTACCACTATTAAATAAGCTAGCCTTTTATAAATAAATAAAAATAATTAGTTTTGGCCATCTTGATACGATACTTTTCACAACTTTAAGTAAAATACAAATACAAATAATTATTATATATATATTATTTTGAAACTATAAAATAGAATAATACTTTTCTAAAAATATGTACGCTCGCACATATTCGTACTCGTCGAGCAATTACGAAAATGAAATTTCGCGCACGACGTACAATACAACTACGCGACATATAAATACAAATAAAAAATCAGTACCAAATTAAAAAATTAATAGTAGAAATTTAGGGGTTTAACATCCTATCCAACTTATAGAATTTCATCCTCGAAATTTAGCAATAGGTAGGGTACAAGAGTTTAACGATATAAAAGTATGAACAATTCATTTGGCGAGGCAAGGAACGGTGTTTAACATTAATGTGCTATTAGAAAGTCATGAATTCGTTAAATAGGAAAATAATTCACGAATATGGTAATGGACGAGGGTCGCTAGTTAAGACAATCATGATAACACAATTCGAGAAATAATAAGGCATTGGGTGGATCAAAGATAATAACTTAGGGACTTGGGAGGTATGGTTCCTTGAGAAATATGGTCGTCTGGGGTTAGGTTTGATTAAGGAAATGATTTGATTCATTCTTAAGTCTCAAGAATGATTAGAATGTCGTGATAATGAATCTAGTGTCACGAGGAAGACGGTTAACTCAAGATGGGGTTACAGTCACATCGGTTGGTAACTGGCTAACTATCTTGGCAATAGACAGTGGACAACTAAGAGAATATCAAGTACGGGTGTTTGTCTTTCGAAAACAGGCGAAGGGTAAAAAATAAAGAGTTCGAAGAGAACATTATCAAATTCGGATGAGTGGTTCAAAGACGACTGAATAAGTTCCAAAAAGAATTGCCAAGGCAGTCACGGGTGAGACTCTAGGGTCAAGTTTAACTATGTCTCTATCCACGTTGAACAATATGCAAAAGCGAACCAAGTGCACTATGGTTGATCAGACCATAATACGTTGGTTCTGATTAGACAATGTATTAGTGGGCGCCCACAATAAACAAATGTCACGAACAAGCTCGATAAGAGTAAGCTTGCAAAACTAGACTATAATGGCAACATAAGATAGTCAAAATATAAGCAGTAGATGATGAAAAAAATTAAATAGTCCAAGATCCTTTAAAATTGAGTCTTGCCCGAAGTTTGGGCCTATGCAGTAGCTCTAGTGTTTCATTATCTAGGACTTGGTTGGTTAAATGGGTTAGAGTCCTGCAAATTCTACAATCTAAGTAAGCTTATCCATATGGGTCACAAGGGCAAGGGCTTGTTAGGTTGTGAGGTACTCTACCCAACTTACAAGAATTAAACTAGTGGTGTGATGGGACAATAGGTAAGGCACAAAGTTAAGCATTTAAGCAATCAAGTAGAACACAATCATATATCGGTCGAAAGATTTGAGTCCAGATTCGGTCTCTAACTGAAGTCGGAAAGGACAATGGTATTATGGTATGGTTTATAGCTAGCCATTTCGACTTGAAAGTCGTATCACAAAAATAAAGTACAAGGGGACGTGTGTTAGTGGAACATGATATACCTACATGAAGATGGGCTCGTCTAGGTCTTGCATATAGAATTTATTGGATGGAAACGCCTAGTGTTGTGCTCCAAATATTTGAGTCACGGTAAAGGACACAAAAGAATTTAAAATAGAAAGTGGGAGTTCATGAGATAATGATTATCGCACAAAATAAATGACCAAGTTAAAGCATGAAATAAAGATAATTTAGATTCTAGTAGATCAAGGTAAAATAAGTTAGGAATAAAGTTTCTAGAGATATGATAGCCACTTGATGGTGTATGATCAAAGAGCAATCAAATTATTTCTCAAGTTTCAAATGGTTAGAAAGTCACGATTAAAATCTAGATTTGAGGGATGGTCGAGTGGGTCAAGATAAAAATATAGTTATACAGTTTGGTCGATGACTAACTACACTTGTTATATGTCATATCATAATCATAGGTGGTATGGCAACTTATTGTGGAATACTGGTATCTCATTAGGGCGACCTTGCTTGTTTCTTGGTCCTTCACCAATATATGATCTAATCTAATTTTTTTTTTTCAAAAACATTCCCAAATTTCTAATTATCTTAGGCTGTCAAGTTTAATCAAAATCTAAATCTCTAACCAATCTCGAAATAGTCCTTGTATATCGCAAATTGAACATACCCCCCCTTTTTTCCTAAAATTTAAATATCCATAATCAAGGCTTTAAATTCGAAATCTAAATAACTTTATAAATCATAGATCATATGACACAATTTGAAATTTGAATTTTTTCCTTCAAAGTCGATTTCATATCTTCCAAAACATTTTAAATAAAATTTTTACCATTATCTCTTCAAACTCAAAATTAAATAAACTTATAAATCGTACGCGCAATTTACAACCTCAAGCTCTCTCTCCCTTCTAAACTTTCGTCTTCTCTAGTCGTCTACAAAATCATAATTTAAACTTTTTAATTAATCTCGAGATAAACTTTATCAGAGGTATTTGTTCTCTTATGTAGTCAGTACAAAGAGAACAACCTCAAGTGGTCCTGTTCAATACACACAAAGTGTACTAGTGTAAACCTATAGTCAAGATAGACTAATACCAGATTACATTACAACCTTTCTAATAGATTGTCCAAGTCCATCTAGGTTGTGAACTATTTATATACTCCATAGAAAACTGATAATATGATCTTCTGTGTGACACCACACACCATATTATCTACAATATAGAATATCAGATATTTGCATTAACATTTGCAACAAATATAATATGCAAACATTTGCCCATATGATTCTCATTCAAAATTTAAGGAAATAAGGTTACTACAAAAGTGATGCTTTTAGTATATAACCCTAACAATCTCCCACTTATACTCAAAGCATTGCTTTTCAGTATACTGTTACAAATCTCCCACTTATACTTAAAGCCATGCTGCTACACATCTGACTCCCATTCCCTCAACATGACTGTCAAAGCCTTAGCTGGTAAGCTCTTTGTAAAGGGATCAGCTAGGTTGTCGGCTGATGCTATCTTGATCACAGCAACTTTTCCTTTCTTTACGAAATCTTGTATCAGGTGGTACTTGCGCTCAATGTGTTTGCCTGTCTTATGGGCTCGTGGTTCCTTCGAGTTTGCAACTGCACCACTATTATCACAATAAAGTATAATAGACTTAGGCAAACTAGGTACCACATCCAAGTCCAACAGAAAGTTTCTGAGCCAAACCGCTTCTTTGGCTGCCTCAGAGGCTGCCACATACTCGGCTTCCATGGTGGAATCAGCAATACATTTTTGCTTGATACTCCTCCACACAATAGCTCCACCTCCCAAAGTAAACACATAACCTGAGGTAGATTTCCTGGAATCCATATCTGACTGAAAATTTGAGTCTGTATACCCTAAGGGAACTAAACTATCTGCCTGGTAAACTAGCATATACTCTTTAGTCCTTTTCAAGTACTTCAAAATATGCTTTACGGCAGTCCAGTGCTCTTGTCCTGGGTTAGACTGATATCTGCTGACCATGCCTACGGCAAAGTAGATGTCTGGTCTCGTACATAGCATTGCATACATTAAGCTTCCTACTGCTGAAGCATAAGGAGCTGCCTTCATGTTCTCTATCTCTTTAGGTGTCCTTGGACACTGCTCCTTTGATAGAGCAATTCCATGTCTAAAAGGTAAGAAACCTTTCTTGGAATTTTGTATACTAAAACGAGTTAGTACAGTATCGATATAGGAAGCTTGGGATAAGCCCAACATCCTTTTCTTGCGATCTCATAGAACTTTGATCCCAAGGATGTGACCTACTTCTCCCAAGTCCTTCATATCAAACTGTTTGGATAACCATACCCTTACTTCAGATAATACCTTCACATTGTTTTCAATAAGCAAGATGTCATCCACATAAAGTACTAGAAACACCACCACGTTTCCGTCACACTTTTTGTATACACATGATTCATCCTGACATTAATCAAATCCATAGGATTTTATCAACTGATCAAAACAGATGTTCCAAGATCTGGAAGCTTGCATAAGTCCATAAATGGACTTTTTGAGCTTACAAACAAGATGCTCCTGGCCCTTTTCATTGAACCCGTCTGGTTGCTTCATATAGATGTCTTCCTCAAGACTTCCATT
Source organism: Iris pallida (assembly GCA_029216955.1). Lineage (NCBI taxonomy): Eukaryota > Viridiplantae > Streptophyta > Magnoliopsida > Asparagales > Iridaceae > Iris > Iris pallida. The sequence continues at coordinate 12,710 of JANAVB010032253.1, forward strand.
AAGGAAAGCTGTCTTGACATCCATTTGCCAAACCTCATAATCGAGATGAGCTGCAATAGATAAAGAATCTGAATAGACTTAAGCATGGCTACAGGAGAAAAGGTTTCCTCATAATCGATACCCTCTCTTTGAGTAAAACCTTTTGCTACAAGCCGAGATTTAAAGGTTTCAACCTTACCGTCTGATCCTCTTTTTCTCTTATAGACCCACTTGCATCCAATGGCTTTTACACCAACGGGTGGTTCTACAAGCTCCCAGACCTGATTAGAATCCATAGATTCTATTTCAGATATTATTGCTTTTTGCCAAGACTCTGCATCTTTATCTTGGGGTGCTTCATTGTAGGTACAGGGATCATAATCTTGTTCCTCAGGGACGAAGTCTGACGACTCTCCCAAGAACATATATCTATCAGGTTGTATCATAACCCTCCCACTACGATGAGGCACTATCGGTTGTGGTGTAACATTTGTGACACGTTGTGCAGTTATTTGTGGTTCATCCTCTTGTACTGTTGGTACTGAAGTACTTGGTGTCTCACATCTCAGTTCTTCTAGAACAACTCTACTTGTGGGTTTATGGTTCATCACATAGTCTTCCTCTAAGAATCGGGCATTGGTGCTAACAATGACCTTCTGATCCTTAGGACTATAAAATAAACCTCCTTTCGTTCCTCTTGGATAGCCTACAAACAAGCGTACTTCTGTACGAGATTCTAACTTATCTGCTTTCCCATTCAGCACATGTACTGGACTACCCCAAACGCGAACATGTTTCAGACTAGGCTTACGCCCAATCCATAGCTCTGTGGGAGTAAGAGGTACTGACTTAGAAGGAACCAAGTTCAAAATATAAGCTGCAGTCTCTAAGGCATATCCCCAAAACGAATCTGGCAAATCCAAATAACTCATTATTGATCTAACCATCTCCATAAGAGTTCTATTCCTTCTTTCGGCTACACCATTCTGTTGGGGCGTTCCAGGTGCAGTCAATTGGGATGCAATCCCTGCCTCTGATAAATAATCCCTAAACTCTCCAAAGAGGTACTCGCCACCACGATCTGATCGTAATGACTTGATACATTTTCCATGACGTTTCTCCGTTTCAGCCTTGTACTCTTTGAATTTCTCAAAGCACTCAGACTTACGGCGCATCAAATAAATGTATCCATACCTTGAATAATCGTCAATAAATGTGACAAAATATTCAAAGCCACCTCTAGCTTGGATAGTCATGGGTCCACACAAATCAGAATGAACCAATTCCAACACATCTTTGGCCCTATATCCCTTTGCCGTAAAAGGCCTTTTGGTCATTTTACCTTCCAAGCAGGATTTACAGACTGGTAGTGCCTCTACTTCCAATGAACTCAAAGGTCCATCTTCAACCAGTCTTTGAATCCTTCTTAAGTTAATATGCACCAATCGTAAGTGCCAAAGATATGTTTGGTTCATACAAGAAGGTTCTTTTCTCTTATTTAAGTTAGATGACATATTATTCATTTCCTTAAGTTGCATTGTGGGCGAAATAGGATTAATGACATACAAATTATCTACCAATGCACCAGAACAGATAAAATGTTTATCCTTTCTAATAACAATATTGTCATTAAAATAAACTGAATATCCATCCTTAACTAACATAGAAACAGAAACTAAATTCCTTCTAAGTGAAGGTGCATAAAGACAATCTCTCAATGTCAAAGACTTATTTCTACCAAAAGATAAAGTAACATCTCCTAGTGCAACGACCGATACTTTTGTAGCATCACCCATAAATAAGCATATCTCTCCATCACTGAGCCGTCTAGTTTCCTGGAACCCCTGTAATGTATTGCAGACATGATTAGTGGCTCATGTATCTACACACCAGGTGCCGGTAGATAACATCGCTAAACATGTTTCAACTACTAGTAAATGAGATATACCTTCTTTGTTCCCTTGTTTGAGAAGTGGACAATCAGTCTTCCAATGTCCTGACCCTTTGCACTTGAAATATTTGCCTTTAGGCTTTTTCACCGCGCCTTGAGGTCACATGCCCTACTTTGCTAAGTTTGCCTGTTTCTGAATGTTATTCTTCTTCTTACCGCCTTTTGGCTTAGAAGTAGAAGCCCTTTCAGAAACAAAAACATGACCACTCTGCCTAAAGAGAGATTCAGCATCCTGTAGCTCTTTTGCAAGTTCTGCCAAACTATACAACCTTTTGTTCATATTGTAATTAAGGCAGAAATTATCAAAACTTTTAGGCAGAGTCCCGAGAATGATATCGACCTGGGTTTCCCCATCGATTTCAGCTCCAAGGATCTTCATCTCATCAGATGACCCATCATCTTGAGAACATGATCCCTTACTGGTGTGCCCTCAGCCATTTTTGTATTCATCAAACATTTTATAGCAAACTGCCTAGCTGCTCTACTCTGATGTCCGAAGAGTTCCTTGAGGTTATACATCATGTCATAAGCTGTGGCCATGGCCTGATGCTGATGTTGCAGTACATTTGACATAGATGCCAGAATGTAATACCGCGCCATCTCATCTGCCTTTTTCTACTTCATATAAGCCTCTTTGACCTCTTCATCAGAGTTAGCATCAGGCTTAGGTGGGCATTCCTCAACAAGTACATATTTGTACTCCTCAGCAGTCAGAACAATGTCCAAATTACGTTTCCAGTCAATATAATTAGGTCCAGTAAGTTTGTTTTCTTTAAGAATCACCATAAGTGGACTGAAAGAACCCATTTTTGAAATCCTGAGAATCACATAAATAAAATTATGTAGGGCAAAAAAACTTTTTGAATTAACTAAATATTGATTCCCTCAAAACAATAATAAAAAATTCATCAATACCTTGAACACCATGAATTTAGCATGCCACGATAGTGTGGACGTATACAAATTCAACTTTGTTCAAGTAGATTTTTCTTATTAATTTTACTATCATGTCAATATAACTTTATGACAAATAAAATTAATATGCTGGTCTTGCTCTGGTCATACAAATAATAGCAGTGACTCCGATGGGGAGGATACCATTATTTGTATCTAAGTGTATACCATTACTTAATACTAAGTCCATTACCTTGTAATGAGTTCCTTCAGATGGAGAAGTGAACACATACTAGGTTACTTTCTACAATTATCCCTAAGGAAGTTTGTACTGGTGATCCATAATTATACTCATCCGATTTGGAGGAAAGCACTAAAGCCAACACGTAAGTATAATTACATCACCTACAAACCAGTAATGGAGGCCATAGGATTTATACTAAATAAAAATCCTCTCCCACTTAGTTATTTAAAAATGAGGGTTTTTCTACTAGTTGATATTATGTCCATGTTGTCCATTATTAATGTAGGCTTGGTTTTTCATAAAAAACAACCACACAATAATAAACATGCATAATTAGAAAAAGCAAAATGACAAAAATAAGAGAAAATATCCAACTATTATGGTCATCTTTGCTGCTCCGTCCTCAACTATCCGAATCCAAAATCTGGCGCTGTGCAGATCTATACGGGGTTCGACCTCTGGATTGCTCAAAACCAGCATTTCGTCCGGCGTCAGAAACAGCCACCACCGCCATCACGATTGATGAAAAAATAATTAAAATTACATCAATCCTATACCTCCCGAAGGAGTTCACACATAATCTAGATTGAAAAATTAAATTAATAAGCACGATCAACCCTCGTGATTTTAATTACATCCACAGCAACAACAACATCCACGACATGTTCGTGGTTTAAACAACACAATCAAAAAATATGCATTGGACCATAATAGTTGGATCTAAGATGCCTGCAAAACCGAGTTAGAACAGATCTACATCTACCGACTATTACATAGCGCAAGTTTTATTGGACAACGTGGACGTATCAATCAATACGTAGATCCAAAGTGGCTCTGATACCAATTGATGGAACTGGGGATTCTCAGGACCCTTCCTTTAGTGTGCGTATTGATCGATAGAAAGTTAAACAGATCAAATACGTGTTCTAACCCTTCATAGGCGGAAACTAGGGTTCACGAATTATACCTGCGGCGGAAAGGAGACAAGTAATTCCTGGCAATCTCGAGCGGACGACCCCAAGATCTTCTGCACGTATTCCTTCCTCGAATTGGACGTCGTGTAGGCAACGATCTTCCAACCTTTTCTTCTCCTTGGCAGCACTCTCTTTCTCTCCTTACGTGAATCACAAATTTAGAGAAAATTTCAGATTTCTCTTCAGTAATCTGGCGGCCAGAGAATAGAGGATATATATAGGCTACGGCAGGGACCATGAGGAAAAATTAGGGTTCGGCCTCCTAACAGATCTGGATATCCCGTGTTCAGCCCGAACACACAATCCAGTCCCATTAACAATAGCTCGGTCCACTAATGGGCTATTGTTGCACTACCTCCCTAATCCCTAATTATGTTTTGTGGGCTCCTTTTATTATATGCTCGTTTGGCTCCCCATGTTAAGATATCGTATGTCCGTCGATCAAATTAAGTTACTGACAACTATATTGATTCGACATCTTTTATCCATAAGTAGTACCGCTCAACTTTATTTGTCATGTCGGATATAATCCACCTGCAGGGTTTACATGACAATCCTTATGAGCTCCTTAAGAGGACATCATCAACCCGATGTATCGGGACATGGATTCCATTTATAATCAACAGCCCATCATACATACAATGTTATTACCCAATTCATAGAGGTTGTTGATCCATAATGAATCTCACTCTTTTATGAGTCAAAGTAATACACATTGCATATACATGTCCGTTATTATATCCGGATTAAGAGTACACGCATCCATAATAACAGAGGTGTTTGTTCTCTTATGTAGTCAGTACAAAGAGAACAACCTCAAGTGGTCCTGTTCAATACACACAAAGTGTACTAGTGTAAACCTATAGTCAAGATAGACTAATACCAGATTACACTACAACCTTTCCAATAGATTGTCCAAGTCCATCTAGGTTGTGAACTATTTATATACTCCATAGGAAACTGATAATATGATCTTCTGTGTGACACCACACACCATATTATCTATAATATAGAATATCAGACATTTGCATTAACACTTGCAACAAATACAATATGCAAACATTTGCCCATATGATTCTCATTCAAAATTTAAGGAAATAAGGTTACTACAAAAGTGATGCTTTTAGTATATAACCCTAACATAAAGAACATGCCTATGAACTGGATATAAATGCACCATAAAATAAAGATAAAGTAAAATGTCCAAACCATAACATGGCTCAATATCCCATCATCGAAACAGTAGGCTACCCTTATAACCAGACAAGGACAAGGGGTAACATACTATTCCGCGATGTGACATTTTTCCATATCATAATTGGAACATAAAATTTGCTAAGGTCTCCTAACCTTTCTAGTAGCAATTTAGAAGACATCTCGATGTATGGGCAGGTGAAGGCTGACTCCCCCAGGACAAGGTAATAACTCACTACACGAACACGTCAGTACCAATACTATCAGCCGGCATAACTCGAGGCTAGCGGCCCACGTGACCCATCAGTCCACATAGCTCGAGGCTAGTGACCCTCGCGACTCGACTACCGTAGTACACAGTTACTACAGCTTTTGGATTTGGGTAGCCCATACATTTAACTGTCTTCTTCCTTCCAAGGTTACTAACAGAAGGTAGTTCGCTAAGACTAGGTCCATATGCATACAAAAGGCAAGAAGGAAAAATAACTGAAAGCAAAATAAAGTGAACTAAAAATAGCAAGTAATGGATCCAACTGAGTACAGATAATAAATATGCAGTAATAAATAAATAAAGATGCATATAATTATAAACAGTAAATAAGACAAGGTATCTTGCCTGGTGTGTCGCCTGGTGGTGCGCTGTTCTGTTATTTTCCAATAGTCCAATAGTCTTGGTCGGTGTGTAGGGGTCTGAGGTCGCGGGAAAATAGGCAAGCATGATTAGTCATGAGTAATGAAGATAATAGGAAGAATTTGTGGAGATCACGTATACAAACTTTCTAAAATATTTATATGTAAATTCTTGCAAATACTTTATATATATATCCAATTTGAAATTTTACATTGTTATTAGCCAAATATACGTTTAGATGAACACTTAAAAATCAAAATTCGTTTTTATTCTAGACTCAAACGTTTAAAATACATATATATATTGTAGAAAAGTAACTTTTTGTTAGTCAAACTACTTTAATAAAATATAGGAAAAATAATTTTTTGGGCTATTGAGTGGTGTCAACCTAATACAATAATAATTCTAATAATATAAATCATATCCATAACAAAAGTTTTAAAATAATACTAATGATATAATAATAATAATAATAATAATAATAATAATAATAATAATAATGATAATAATAATAATAGTAATAATGATGATAATAATAATAATAATAATGATAATAATAATAAATAAATAATAATAATACTTATACTCAGCTACTGTTTCTCAAAGGAAGAAAAAGTGTGGAGAGAGAGAGAGAGTGAGAAATCGAGAGAGAGGGGAAGAGTGAGGAGAGGGTTTCTTACCAGAGCGCGGCTCTGGCGCTGGTGGCCGGCGGGCAGGTCGCGACGGAGTAGATCGGGAAGGATGGAGGCGTGGGTGAAGTCGGAGGGTCCGGTGCTGGCAGGATTGGTGGCGGCACGGAGGCTTGGATGGTCGACGGAGCTCGGTGACTCGACGGCCGAGCGGGATGAGAAGAGGTGCTCGCGGTGGCGGGCGCTCCGATGGAGGCGGTGATGACTGCGGAGGAGATCGGAGGGTGTGGCTGCCGTACGGCGGGCGTGCTTGCGGGGACCGCGGCGAAGTAAGGCGCCCGAGGCGGCGCTGGAGGTGGCGCAGCCGCTCGTGGCGGCGCACGGGCTCCCTGGAGCGGAGGCCCGTCCATGGGGATTGGCGGCCACAACGCCGCCCAGTCGGAGGTGGCGGCCACGCGGGGGAAGGGGCGCGGAGAAGTCACCGTAGGAGGCCGGCTGTGGAGGTGAGTTTTGGGGTTGTGTTTTTCTTTTTCTGGTGATGGTGTTTTTGGGGCTGCAACGTAGTGGCGGTGAGGAGATGATGATGGTGGTGACCGGATTATGATAGTGTTGTCCGACTATGGGAGGAGGTTGGCCGGGATCGTTGGTCGGAATGACGAGGTGGCTACGGTGGTGGCGATGGTTGTCGGTGTGGGGGTGGATCGTTGTTGGTGGTGTCGGTTGTGGCAGGACATGGGTTGAGGGAAAAACGGAAGTGGCCGATGATGGCGGTGGTGATGGCTGGGGTCGCCGGGACGAGTCGGAGGCGATGATGGTGATGAGGGTGACGGTTGTGGCGGCCTAACGATGGGGAGGATACATGGGGGAACGGTGATGGTGCATGGCGGGGAACAGAATAGGGATTAGGACTTGTGTCGTGTCGGGGAATGTCTGACAAGGCGACAGTGACGGGGAGAGATGTCCAGGATTGTCGGATACGTGGAATAATGTATATGTAATAGAGGGGATATAGTATATGGGAGGCACAGACACGATGCACAATCTGTGGATGGTAGAAAATTATGGAAGAGTACCTCTCCTTATATAGGAGGTGGGAATTCCCAATTGGATAAGGATTAGAATTTATTTAAACCCAATTAGATAATTCAATTTAAATCAATAAAATCATATCTAAATTCAAATTCATTTCTAATTTAATTCTAGATAATTTAAACTCAATTTAAATATAAATTCTATCTTTAAACTATTTAAATTAAATCCATAAAATCAAATTGAGATTTAAAATGGCCACAATAATTTCCAAAAATACCAATAATAATAATTTCAAAAATAATAAATATTTTAAAATATCTTTTTGAATGATAAAATATTAATATTAATAAATTTGAAAATGGAATTATATGTATAAATTCAAATTCGTGTATCTCAAGTGCAAGGAATATTTGCATAAAAATAGTTTTCTAATTTACTACTATTAAATAAGCTAGCCTTTTATAAATAAATAAAAATAATAAGTTTTGGCCATCTTGATAAGATACTTTTCACAACTTTAAGTAAAATACAAATACAAATAATTATTATATATATATTATTTTGAAACTATAAAAATAGAAAAAATATTTTTCTAAAAATATGTACGCTCGCACATATTCGTACTCGTCGAGCAATTACGAAAAATAAAATTTCGTGCGTGACGTACAATGCAACTACGCGACGTATAAATACAAATAAAAAATTTAGTACCAAATTAAAAAAATTAATAGTAGAAATTTAGTTGTTTTACACCTACTTTTGCCTAAAGTAAAGTAGTGCTTTACTACTACTACTGCTATTCTTCTTGTTATGCATAGGACAAAAATTAATCTGCTGGGCTAACCCTCCCTCTCCTTGTTGTCCTAAAAGCAGGCAACTAAGCCACTACTGATGTTGCTTCCCTTTCTCCTACTGCCTATCTATCTACTCATCTATCAAGCTATCTATCTGTCCACTTAACTATATAGCTAACTATATATATATATCTATCCACCCACACACACACACACACACACACACACACACACACACACACACACACAAATATATATATATATATATATATATATATATATATATATATATATATATATATATATATCAAGCTCACTATTCACACACACTATCACACATGACACGCATTCACTAGGACACCATCTCTTACACACTCTATCATATATTCCCCTTTATACACAATGACACCCATGTGTATCCTCCTATGCATATACATATATCTATATATGAATATGCACACACATGGCTATAGACACATACACACAACTACATGTGTGTATACATATACAAATACACATATGTCAATTATAACCAAACACTTGGTGTGCATCATCCCCGTATCGCACTAATTAATCTACGATATGCTTATAATACGTCCAAGATACCAATACCAAATCTTGTCTGAATCCTACCAAATCACATGAGCAAGTCCAATATATATATATATATATATATATATATATATATATATATATATATATATATATATATATATAGCATAACATGGCTAGTGTCAAGTGTCATGTGAAATTGAACATGTGTACCACAAGTGTCGGAGGGAAAAACCTCCAAAATAACTTTGTGTTCTACCATATCATGATACGATCTACTCGTATCCAATTGTGGACACGGATCTAGACACACACAAGCAATCCTAATCTAGATAGATCTAGATAACCAAATAACAAATACTTGGTACACCCATCTCGAAATTTCTCCAAAATTGGCACAAAACTCCATATAACTTTCACATAGAGAGTCATTAGAGCCTAATAATTCCTCCTATTGAGTCCTAGTCCATGGGTGAATTCCTAAGTGCAAATTGAATAATTAGAGTCTAATTAGAGAGAAAAATAAGATGAATACATATTGGAAGATGGATTCCCACTGAATAGCCAAATGGACATGAAACAGACAAAAAGTTCCTAGCAAATTGACTCCTCTTCTAGTGCTCCTAGCCTCCAAGCTTCTAGGCTTATTGCATGATGATTATGGAAGGGTTTGAGAAAGATTTTGGGAGAAATTTGTGAAGAAAGGAATCTATTTGGGAAAGAATACCTAATGAGAATTAAATGGCACAAATAAAGAAAAAGAGAGAGAGAGAAAGATAGAGAGAGAGAGAGAGAGAAAGATAAAGAAAGAAAGATAGATATCCCTCTTATTAGGGCCGACCACAAGAGGTCCTTTCATGCCAATAGGAATTGTCTCAATTGTCCTCTAAGTTGTCATGAAGGCTAACTAATGGATGGAAGCTTCTAACTCCTAATTTGGTAATTAAACTAATCTCTAATTACTGAATGGAGTGACTAATTGGGTCTAATTGGGCCTAGTCCAAATGTTGGTCTATGAGTCATGTTATACTAGTTATTGGGCTATAGTATCATGTCTAGCCTAATTGGTCCACTAACACAAGTCTAACTAATAGGATATACATTAACCATATTAGCTAGCATAAAATAAATAACTAAATATGCACAATATTTTATATAATATGAAAAAATTACCCCTCTCCCAGAATTAGGTATTTATAATCCTACCCCCTTAGAAAAATTTTGTCCTAGAAATTTAAAATCTCCACCTCTCATTGTGCCAGCCATAATCTATTCATCATACTCTTTACTATGGTCAACCCCATCAGTCATGGTCTAAGAAAGTCCTATCTAGAATCATACAATACACAATTCTATATTAAAAAATATGTAGGATTATGGTATTAATTGTCATGGTATTGTAGTCTCAAACATGGTTTTCTACGTACTACCCTAACCATACAATAGTACAAGGCAACCTATAACGTATTAAAGAAGTACATAACAATATATGAAAAAAAAAGGAAAGAATTGAACAAAACAAAACTATACATACTAACCCATCGCCCGTAGCATCGGCCTCCTCGATCGTTATCACAAAAAAACCCTGCCCTGTTGGGGTGCCTTCCCATGCTGGTACGGGGCAATTTGCGGCGCCAAAGATGGCCTAGCTAGACTTATTGCCTATCTATGATACTCACTCCAGTTATTATCTAACATCAATCTAACTAAAATACTTAATACCAAGGGTTACCATTCTAATACTAATGGCATACTATGGTTCTAGGCCATGGGCATCCTTAACTCACTGGTACGTACCACTAAGGATACCATACTAAGACTCCAAGTCATTATCTATAGGATACCTAACCAAGTTTTTAACACTATCTATCACATGACACTAACTCCTATACTTGACACTCAAGGGATACACCCTACTAAGGTACTCAAGGATCTCTCCTATATCTACCTATATCTTGAATGCTTATGATACCTGAGATATTCTACATCTGGAAAATTACTCCTCCTATCTTGGTGACCTAACACTATCCAATATGCTGACACTTAACAATCACTCTAGAATACTTACTGTAACTTGGCAATATAAATATATATAGCACCTTCTACCCTCCAAGATACTATATACTTGACACGGCTATCACACGAGTGCCATTCTATCCATCCTGCAACTCACTAGTCCATAATTATTCTCACACTCTAATATACTGGTAAAAAGCCTCCTCACTCACTAAAATTATTCCTATATAGGTTATCCCTCCTTTCTTTTTGCCCTGACCACTTATACTCCTATTCTTCCTGATACTTCCTTACATACCTTATCCCGACTTTGTCCTGATACTCCTAACTGATACTATTATCCATAACAACACTCACTGGCACCAATCTAACATGCTACCTCTAGCATATGTTGCTCGTCTCAATATTGATACACTTAAATACTTGCACTCTCTAGGTACTCCTGGTGGCAGATACCAATTCATAACTATACATGTTACAGACACTAAATAACTTAGAATACCAACTTAGCACTATCCCACCTTCTGACACACTACTGCTACCTACTATGTCTCGGACTCATCCCTCTTTACTGAACACTCTACAATCTCTTCCTAAAGGACAAGTACACCCTTCTATCAATTATTATAGACCACACCCTTAACCATTCCTATATACTGATACCTATCTGTTCATATAGGATACATTTTCATATTCCATGGCACTCTACTAGACAATCACCTGTTGATACACAACCTATAGTACCTACATACATAAACACCTATTCCTCATCACAATACGCCCATATAATGGTACCCTTCCATTACCCTCACATGTATCCTGTGATGCATTCATCTGATACATCCAAATATTTTCTGTAGAAACATACCCCCTCCAGATTTCAGGTACCTAATTATACCATACCGCCTATTATGATGCAACCATGTCTGTTACCCCTTTATCCTACCAAATCTAGATTTTTCTAACACACTCCACTCACATGATACCTATTCCTAAATTGATACACATATATGAAACATGCATGATGACACTGATATCAACTTTTGGAATAACAACTGATACTCTACTCTTCCATCTACCATTAGTACCAATACTAGCTATACTGATACTTACCATAGAACTATTGCTACAAAGGTACTACACTATGCGTCATCTCTAAATTGATGTCTATAAATCACATACCCCACTAGGAATCACTAATAAACCATAAACTATACTCCTAACAGCCAATACTGATTCTCAAGATATAAACCTATTTGTAAGCTACCAAATTACTACACCATCCAAAGAACCTCAAGAATCTATAGAATGAAGCTTTATAAGGAATTGGACTAGAGAAACTAAGGATATCTATATCATGAGTTGATAGGGTGATGGAAATAAATTCTATTATAACAGAAATAAAATGATAGAGATGATATGTTAAGAACCAATTTAAGATACAATCTGATAATCATATATGTCCATCCGTAATCATGTTATCCAGAATCCTCGCCACGTCAGTAAATATAGCTGCGATAAACGACAAAGTCCACAACTGAGGAATATACTTTTATAATCATGTTATCTAGAATTCTCACCATGCCAACTGGTATGGCTAGGAGAACTCAAAATTCTATAACTAATATAAGTATATCCGAAGTCAGGCTCTATGTCTTCGCCACGCCAGCTAGTATGGCTGCGATAAACTCTAGACTGTATAACTAAAACAGACATTTACCTTTCACACTGTCCTCATCAAATATGTCATCAGATTATACCTTAACCTAGTCTAAAAAATTTATCTCGATACAAAATCAAAGTCAACAACGAACACCAAGAACGAATTTCAACAACGAACAAAGGAGAGCAGACGAAAACAAGTGGAAATGGATTTCGAGATAGGGTTTACAGTGAGATTCTCAAGGGTCATTGTAACACCTCTTTCGAATTTTCAAAATTTTTATTTTTTTAATTTTATTTTAATAATTGTGTTCAAAAGTAACTTTCGTCAAAATTTTGCAAAAGATATTTTGTTATCAAAATACTAGTTTTAAATTAAAAGATTTAAATATACTATTTAGATATTTTATTCTCGAATTTTGATTATTCGACATATAAAATATATTGTTATTATTTTTGGTCTTCCAAAAAATATTGGTTCTAAAATAGTTTTAAAAATATAACTATTTTTGAGTAATAAAAGGGTTTTGTCCAAGCATTTTTAAGTTAAGTTTTGGATTTATAAAAATTGATTTTACGTTATGGCATTCTGAATTATTATCAAAATAAAACTACTTAATTTGATTTGAATTTATAAGATTTAAACCTTTGATAAATATTAGATGTTGATTTAAATTAGTATTGTTATCTACTAATGAATTTCGATTAGATTGAATTGTTATAAATTTTAAATTTGGTTTAAATTAAAGGGGAGGATTTATCTACTAGAAATTCTACGCCTTATCGGATTAGGAGTTCCAAATCCTATTTAAGAAGGTCCTTTCTCTTAGTTTCTCTTATCTAGACACAACTATCAACACAAACCATAATCATCGTGTATCGTGTCCATGTCCATTATCACCTTTTTTTACTATTTTCTTTCTTTACATTTACATCTATATTCTCTCTCTCGTGTCGGACAACTCCGACACAATACAACAAAAACCCTAAGCCCTAACCCTCATCTCCCTAGTCGCCTCCCTGTTCGCCACCCGGCCTTGCCGGTCGAATCCAGTCCCCATCACCACGACCCCCCTCGACACAACCAACAGCCCGGACCACCGTTTTCCTGTCCAACTCCTCCTGACCGCCTTACCGAGCAGCACAAGTTTCGAACCCTCCTCCTCTTTCCCCTGCTCACAGCATAAACCACCACCATCTATCAGTACCACCACCACCACCACAACACCCAAAACGAAGCCACCTGTCACGCCCCAGTACCAGAATACTGGAGAGCAGGGGCAGACATAGCCAGCTACGTATATGAAATGGAATCCATCTCACTATACGGTCACGGCTGTCTAGATACATGAGGGTTTAACTACAAGCCAGCAGTCTCCTAAGGTCATGAACAAGCCTATTGTCTCAATCACAAGCAAGCAATAGTAATTACAAGATGTCAGAGCACCAAATATATAATAGCAAGGCGTCCCATACATTACATATTGGATGATCATGAAGCTAGTCGTACAAAATTCCAGGACTAGCAAGGGTTCAGTCATACATAATCAACCCTAGGATCTGTCAATCATGTTACAGCCCGTAGGCAGACAGTAAATAAAGATGCAATCGAGCTAACACGTGCTCGCCGGCTAAACGCCTCAAAAGAATAATTTTACAAATAAGTGGGAGGACAAAAAGAAACCCACTCGTTGCCAGGGTTCCGTCTAGTGGTCTCCATCTGGCTGGAAAATCGATGGATCCTCTGGAGCTGCTCCGATATCTGGCCACACAAAACCAGCTGGATCAGACCCCAGAAAGAGCAAGTGCCACAAAGGAGGCTTCACTTAGAACTAAAATCAGCATATAGTAAGGAACATTTAAAGTTAAATTATCAGAAATAACAACAATAATTGAGTACGAGGAAACCATTCAAGTAGCCAGACTACAACCCTTAAACCAAACAAGGACCGGGGTTGCAATCCTTCACCTGAATGGAAATCCGTCTCAAATACTATGGATAAGGTAATAAGACAATAAATGAAGAGAAGACACAGAACTGCTCCGGGAGCCAGGTTACAATCCTTAAACCAAACAAGGATCGGGGTTGTAATCCTTCGCCTGAACAGAACTGGACTCCTGATCTTTATTGTTAAGGCCATTATAGATAATCATGTTGCTGAAGTAAGATAGAACATGACAAGCATGGCACGGGGTACAAATAAGACAATAACCGAAGGGAAGACACAGAACTGCTCTGGGAGCCAGGTTACAACCCTTAAACCAAACAAGGACCGGGGTTGTAACCCTTTGCCTGAACAGAACTGGTCCCCCGATCGTTAGTGTTAAGGCAAGCATCAATAATCGTGTCTTGTCACGATCTTGCACAGGATCAGGATAAGACTAAGCTGGAATAACTTCATCCAATCAATCACGGCCAATCAAAAGTACGGCTTGATACTTTAACTAGCTAGGGGTTATCACAGGCCTAGTTACTAGCAAGATGCAATGAGATTATTTCAACAGCCACAAGCCCTGCAGACCATCCAAGTTATCCAGGTCGAATGTCCATTTATGAAGGATGCACCACATGACTGTGTACAGGAAGTGTGCCCTACTCGTCGGTAGGCTACAAGTCCACTTAATGCGCCCAGATAACGGGATTGCCTGTAGCTGGGAATCTCTTCATGTCTACTGAATTATTCTAGTTTATTACTCTTAGTTAATTACAGTAGGTATCCCTGACCATGGTACTCAGGGATCCCATCCTAGACATGATGCAAGACAATACTGGTTTATTGTGCAAACGCAATCATCCACGGTGTCCAGGTTAGTCATTCTTGTCAGGTCATGTCACGTTAGCCGTCGCAACAGTAATTCGAGATAATCATGTCAGGTATGCTTGTCCTGCCATGTCGTGTTCAATTTTTATTAACAAACCTATTAAATAAATTCATGATTATCAAGTTCATGACAAAAGGCGTAAGGATATAAAATGGACGTAAAATATCTAATAAAATATCAATATACAGGGCTATAGAAGAGCCAAGCTTAAGGAAGATAAAACCAAAGTGACATACTGACATAAGACCAAGTCAGCCAAGGCCATACGCTCAGTGCAAAAGTCATACGCTCAAGTCAGGCTACGCTCAAGTCAAGCTACGTTCAGGTAAGCCTACGCTCAGGTAAGCCTACGCTCAGGTAAGCGTACACTCAGGTAAGCCTACGCTCACAAAGGGCAGCATATAAGGTCCATACGATCCCTTGTCACACAAGTGAGCGTATGCAAGACATACGCTCCAAAAAGGCAGCGTATGAACTTCGTACGACTCCTTGTCACACAAGCGAGCGTATGCGAGTCATACGCCTCTAAAAGGCAGCGTATGGACTCCATACGACTCATGGCTATCCAAGTGAGCGTATGCAAGTCATATGCTCCAAAAAGGCAGCGTATGGACTCCATACGACTCCTTGTCAAGCAAGCGAGTGCATGCGAGTCATACGCTTCCAAAAGGCAGCGTATGGGGTCTCTGCGCTGCGCTAAAGAGCGTGCATAGCTCAGTGACGCAAGCTAAAAAGCTCGTGCACTGCTCACTGTCTTCTCCAATCAGCAGGAACTCCATGGTTGAACCCTAAGCTTCCAAAGTCCATAACTTGGTCAAAACAAGTCCAAATTCAACTTTTCAAAGGTCAAAATTGGGTAGAAGGAAATTCTCTACCACATGGAACCATCAAAACTTGAAAACAAGGGAATTTAATAGATCAAAACCATAAAAATCCAAAAATGACTAAATTCTAGATCTACAAAAATCCAAGCTTCAAAATAGAAAATGACAAGTTCTAATGTGGATTAGAAAGTTGCAAAGAAGAGGTTAGAACAATAAAAATGGTGGGTTTCTTCATGAAGCAAGATTGCACTTGCCTAGGCTAGGGTTTTCTTGGTTGGTGGTGGAGAGTAATGAAGAAGAAAGGAAATAATGAGGAGAGAGAATGGGAAGAGGTTAATAAATGGGGTTGGTTGTGGTAGGTAGGGGGTTCACCCTTGGTTCATGATGAACCAAGGCTAATCAAGCCTAGCCGAACCAACCCAAGCCAACCCAAACCAAGATGAACCATGGCCAATACGAGATAAAATACGTACACGTATTCTTAAATACGTAATACGAACAACAGGCATTACAACTCTACCCACCTTAAAAGAATTCCGTCCTCGGAATTTAATTAAGATGTTAGAGAGACTAGAACAAGTTATACTAATTACATGCAAACTATAACTAGGCAAGCAATCACTCATTCAAGCAAGGAATCGAAGACATGAGGCATAAGGAAGACATTATACCTCATGAGTCAAATAAGTCGGGATACCGCGATCGGATATCTTCCTCACGCTCCCACGTTGACTCCCCCAAAGAGTGATGACCCCAAGCAATTCGGACTAACTTGATAGTCTTGTTCTTGAGGATCTTCTCTCTCTGGTCCAATATAGACACGGGCCTCTCCTCATACGAAAGGTTGGTACCAACAACCAATTCCGAATGATCCAGGATGTGGCTCAGGTTCGGGATATACCGTCGTAATTGGGATACATGGAACACGTCATGCACCTCGCTTAGCGACGGCAGAAGAGCGAGACGATAGGATACATCTCCTACTCGCTCTAGGATATCGAACGGCCCTATATACCTAGGACTAAGCTTTCCCCGTACGCCGAAAGGAATGACGCCACGGTTGGACGAAATCCTCAGGAATACATGATCGCCGACCGAAAACTCGAGAGGGCGCCGATGAGAATCGGCCCAATGACGCTGGCGATCTTGGGCAACTCGAAGATGATCTCTGACCCTTCTGACCACTTCAATGGTCTGAGCAATCAATTCTGGACCAAACATCTGTCTTTCTCCAACATCATCCCAGGATAGCGGGGATCTGCACTTCCTGCCATACAGCGCCTCGAACGGGGCCATCTGGATACTGGCCTGGAAACTATTGTTGTACAAGAATTCCACCAGGTGCAAGTGATCTTCCCATGAACCACCGAAGTCAAGTGTGCAAGACCGCAACATGTCTTCAAGAGTCTGGATCGTGCGCTCTGACTGACCATCTGTCTGCGGATGATATGCTGAACTGAACTGGAGATGAGTCCCTAAACTCACCTGCAGGCTACGCCAAAAGTGCGATATAAATCTGAAATCTCGGTCCGAGGTGATGCTAACTGGCACACCGTGCAATCTGACAATCTGTCTAAGATATATCGCCGCTAGCTGAGCCGTCGACTGACCAACTCTGAATAAAAGAAAGTGAGCCACTTTCGTGAGCCGGTCAACTATAACCCAAATAGCATCTCTACCAGCTAGGGATCTAGGTAATCCAGTCACGAAATCTATGGTCACATGCTCCCACTTCCACTCTGGAATCGGCAAGGGCTGAAGCAGTCCTGCCGGTCTCTGATGTTCAGCTTTAACTTGTTGGCAAACCAAGCACCGAAAGACAAACCGAGCTATCTCCCGCTTCATGCCATTCCACCAGAAATGCTGCCGGATATCAAGGTACATCTTCGTACTGCCCGGATGGATGGAATACTGCGAACTATGAGCTTCTGCCATGACCTCCTGCCGGATATCTCCGCTGGGTACACAAAGACGCTTACCATGTCGAAGTGTACCATCTTCATGAACGCATAACTCTGGTCTTCGTCCCGCCTCACACTCTGCACTGAGTCACTGAAGCTTGGAATCTGCCGACTGCGCCATCCGGATCCTCTCGACTATAGTGGACTGAACTTGCATACTGGCCATCAAGGCCACACTGGAAGGGAGAACAACTTCAATATCCATTTTCTGAAGATCTGCTAACAGCTCTGGTTGCGCTGTTAGAAAATAAGCTCCCGCTCTCCTGCTCAATGCATCCGCAACAACATTGGCCTTTCCAGGATGATACTGCAGGTTGACATCATAATCCACGAGTAGCTCCAGCCATCTCCTCTGACGTATGTTAAGATCTTTCTGGGTGAAAACATATTTCAGGCTCTTGTGGTCGGTGAAGATCTCCACCCTATCTCCATACAAGTAGTGCCTCCACAACTTGAGTGCAAACACCACTGCTGCCAGCTCCAAGTCATGGGTTGGGTAATTCCTCTCATGATTACGAAGTTGTCGTGATGCATAAGCTATTACCTTCCTATGCTGCATCAGAACACATCCTAAACCTCTGCCAGAAGCGTCACAGTATACCGAAAATCCTTCGGTCCCATCAGGAAGCGTGAGAATAGGAGCCGTCATTAAGCCTCGCTTCAACTTCTCAAAAGATTCCTGGCACTCTGCTGTCCAAGCAAACTGTGCATCCTTACGGGTCAACTGGGTCAGCGGCGCCGAGATCCGAGCGAAGTCCGAAACAAATCGCCGGTAGTAGCCGGCCAATCCAAGAAAACTACGAACCTCTGCAACTGTGCTGGGCACCGGCCATAACTCAATGGCCACGATCTTCTGGGGATCCACTTCTACTCCTCCTCTGGTGATGATATGACCCAAGTACGAAATGCGATCGAGCCAGAACTCGCATTTACTGAACTTGGCATATAACTGGTGCTCCCTGAGTATCTGAAGAACAACCCT
The DNA here is from genome assembly GCA_029216955.1 of Iris pallida. Taxonomy (NCBI): domain Eukaryota; kingdom Viridiplantae; phylum Streptophyta; class Magnoliopsida; order Asparagales; family Iridaceae; genus Iris; species Iris pallida. Next base: position 31,852 of record JANAVB010032253.1, read on the forward strand.
GAGATGCTGCTCATGCTCCGCCTTATTCTTACTGTAGACCAGAATGTAGTCTAGGAATACGATCACAAACTGATCCAAGTAAGGCATGAAAATGCGATTCATGAAGTCCATGAATACTGCCGGTGCATTGGTTGCTCCAAATGGCATAACAAGGAACTCCCAATGCCCGTATCTCGATCTGAAAGCTGTCTTCGGGATGTCCTGCTCTCTGACTCTGACTCTGATGATATCCTGAGAGCAAGTCAATCTTCGAAAATACAGCTACCCCTTTAAGTTGATCAAACAAGTCATCTATCCTCGGGAGAGGGTATCTGTTCTTGATTGTCACTGAGTTCAAGGTACGATAATCTACACATAATCTGGACGTACCATTCTTCTTTTTTATAAGAAGCATCGGGGCTCCCCAAGGCGATCCACTAGCACAAATGAATCCCTTGGTTCTAAGCTCTTCAATCATCTTGTACAAGATCTCCAACTCTGATGGCGCCATCCTATAGACTCTCTCTGACACCGGGGCTGTCCCGGGAATCAAGTCTATGGTGAACTCAATCTCCCGCTCTGGCGGCATACCTGGAAGCTCTTCTGGAAAATATCTGGGAACTCATCCACTATCCTGGGCAATTGAACTGCTGCTACTGCCATCCGCAATACTGGAGGAGAAGGCTCAACCTCGCCTCGAGAGAAAGAAAACTCCGGCTCTCCTGGAATGCTAAAAACAACCCTGCCAATGTGGCAGTCTATCCTAGCATACTGGTCCCTCAACTAATCCATCCCTAAGACTACATCATAATCGGCCATCGGGAATTCTATCAATCTAGCGGGAAACTCTCTACTGCTAACTACGATTCGACACAAGGAAAATACTCTATCGACTCCCACAAGTCCGTTACCAGTGAGTATATTGAGCCTTACTGATAACAACTCGGGCTCCAATCCTATCCGTGTCGCGAATCGTGCAGACATAAATGAATACAATGCACCAGAATCAAATAAAGCTAAAGTTGGAGAGGTGTTGACGAGAATAGTACCTGCCACTACCTCACCTGGTGTTACTCCTTCTTCTTCCATGGTCAAGGCCAGCACTTGACCATGTCCTCTAGGGCCAGGTCCCCTCTGCTGAAAGTTTCTCTGCCTTCTCTGGATCAGGTCTTGGGCCTGAGCATACTGCTGCGGTCTCTGCTGCTGGAATGCCTGGGCCTGCGTCAGCAATGGCCTCGGGAGCGGGTACTACACCTGCTGCTGCTGCTGCTGGACTGGCGCTGGTCCTCTAACTGAAGGACCAGAGAAAGCTGATGAACTCCCCCTGTTCGGGCAGTTCCCAACCCTGTGGTCCGGGGCACCACAAACCAAGCACAATCCCTGTGCTCTGCGACACTCTGACACCACATGCCCTGGCTTCCCGCAGTGTGAACATCCCACTGCGGAAGACTGCTTCTGCTTCTGTTGCTGAGGGTGCGTCGGGGTCGAATGCTGAACCGACGTCACCGAGGCCGCCCGCCTCGGAGTTCCAATAGTTAAACCTCTAACTGCCGGGGCTGGAGCTGATGATTGGTACATCTGACTGTGGGACCGCTTCCTACCTCCGGTCATATCCACGATCCGCTGGGAGGTGTACTCATGCCTCCTAGCCGCCCTCAATACTGCATCGAACGTCTGGTGTTCGAACTGCTCAACTGCTAGTAAAATCTCCAAATGCAGCCCCTGCTGGAACCGCTGGGCCCTATCAAACTCGGTTGCCACCAAGGTGGGGGCAAACCTACTGAGTCTAGAAAACTCAAATGCATAACCATCGACTGTTCTGCCTCCTTGCTTCAGGTTGGTAAACCTCGTCTGCAAGTCATACCGAGCCACAGCATCAAAATACTTCGTCTGGAATCTCTCTCTGAACACTGCCCAAGCAATGGGTGCCACTAATCCCTCGGCCTGCGCCGTCCACCAACTGCGGGCAAGATCTAACAACTGCAGGCGCACTACGGCCACCTTGTCGTTTTCTGGAGTCCTGGCTGCTTCTAGAATCACTTCGATATCCTGAAGCCAAGCATCCGCGGCGATCGCATCTTCGCTGCCGTCAAAGAATGGAGGGTTCAGGCGCTTGAAGCTGTTGGCCGTGCTGTTACCCTGATGACCACCCCGGGTCAAAGCATCCGTCACTGCCTGGTGCAAGGCATCTCCATGCCGGTCTTGGGAAGCTATCAAGGTCCTGACGAGTCCTACCAAAGTGCCGTCATCATGTTCTACTGGTTGAACTGGCTGGACTGGTGGCTCTCCGCCAGAAGGCACGACTCTAGAGGCTACTCCGGAATGCTGGGCTTGATCTCCAGGTTGTTGCTGGTCTGCGGGAGGTGCTCCGCCTTGCTGGTCAGTAGGACCACGAACAATGCCGCTGAAGAAGACGACATAGAAAACAATAAGGACCAGGACAGATCAACGATACAAGCATATGATCAGGACAAGAATCCAGGGATTCAGAAGATACGAGCAGAGATCAAGGACGAATACTGATTGAGACATCTATTCGGTAAACCCTCACATATCTTGATTTACAAGACCTGCATGGGCCACCACTTAAACCATGTCACGCCCCAGAACCAGAATACTGGAGAGCGGGGGCAGACATAGCAAGCTACGTATATGAAATGGAATCCATTTCACTATACGGTCACGGCTGTCTAGATACATGAGGGTTTAACTACAAGCCAGCAGTCTCCTAAGGTCATGAACAAGCCTATTGTCTCAATCACAAGCAAGCAATAGTAATTACAAGATGTCAGAGCACCAAATATATAATAGCAAGGCGTCCCATACATTACATATTGGATGATCATAAAGCTAGTCGTACAAAATGCCAGGACTAGCAAGGGTTCAGTCATACATGATCAACCCTAGGATCTGTCAATCATGTTACAGCCCGTAGGCAGACAGTAAATAAAGTTGCAATCAAGCTAACACGTGCTCGCCGGCTAAACGCCTCAAAAGAATAATTTTACAAATAAGTGGGAGGATAAAAAGAAACCCACTCGTTGCCAGGGTTCCATCTAGTGGTCACCATCTGGCTGGAAGATCGGTGGATCCTCTGGAGCTGCTCCGATATCTGGCCACACAAAACCAGCTGGGTCAGACCCCAGAAAGAGCAAGTGCCACAAAGGAGACTTCACTTAGAACTAAAACCAGCATATAGTAAGGAACATTTAAAGTTAAATTATCAGAAATAACAACAATAATTGAGTACGAGAAAACCATTCAAGTAGCCAGACTACAACCCTTAAACCAAACAAGGACCGGGGTTGCAATCCTTCACCTGAATGGAAATCCGTCTCAAATACTATGGATAAGGTAATAAGACAATAAATGAAGAGAAGACACAGAACTGCTCCGGGAGCCAGGTTACAACCCTTAAACCAAACAAGGACCGGGATTGTAATCCTTCGCCTGAACAGAACTGGACTCCTGATCTTTATTGTTAAGGCCATTATAGATAATCATGTTGCTGAAGTAAGATAGAACATGACAAGCATGGCACGGGGTACAAATAAGACAATAACCGAAGGGAAGACACAGAACTGCTCTGGGAGCCAGGTTACAACCCTTAAACCAAACAAGGACCGGGGTTGTAACCCTTTGCCTGAACAGAACTGGTCCCCCGATCGTTATTGTTAAGGCAAGCATCAATAATCGTGTCTTGTCACGATCTTGCACAGGATCAGGATAAGACTAAGCTGGAATAACTTCATCCAATCAATCACGGCCAATCAAAAGTACGGCTTGATACTTTAACTAGCTAGGGGTTATCACAGGCCTAGTTACTAGCAAGATGCAATGAGATTATTTCAACAGCCACAAGCCCTGCAGACCATCCAAGTTATCCAGGTCGAATGTCCATTTATGAAGGATGCACCACATGACTGTGTACAGGAAGTGTGCCCTACTCGTCGGTAGGCTACAAGTCCACTTAATGCGCCCAGATAACGGGATTGCTTGTAGCTAGGAATCTCTTCATGTCTACTGAATTATTCTAGTTTATTACTCTTAGTTAATTACAGTAGGTATCCCTGACCGTGGTACTCAGGGATCCCATCCTAGACATGATGCAAGACAATACTGGTTTATTGTGCAAACGCAATCATCCACGGTGTCCAGGTTAGTCATTCTTGTCAGGTCATGTCACGTTAGCCGTCGCAACAGCAATTTGAGATAATCATGTCAGGTATGCTTGTCCTGCCATGTCGTGTTCAATTTTTATTAACAAACCTATTAAATAAATTCATGATTATCAAGTTCATGACAAAAGGCGTAAGGATATAAAATGGACGTAAAATATCTAATAAAATATCAATATACAGGGCTATAGAAGAGCCAAGCTTAAGGAAGATAAAACCAAAGTGACATGCTGACATAAGACCAAGTCAGCCAAGGCCATACGCTCAGTGCAAAAGTCATACGCTCAAGTAAGCCTACGCTCAGGTAAGCCTACGCTCAGGTAAGCGTACGCTCAGGTAAGCCTACGCTCACAAAGGACAGCGTATGAGGTCCATACGACCCCTTGTCACACAAGTGAGCGTATGCAAGACATACGCTCCAAAAAGGCAGCGTATGAACTTCGTACGACTCCTTGTCACACAAGCGAGCGTATGCGAGTCATACGCCTCCAAAAGGCAGCGTATGGACTCCATACGACTCATGGCTATCCAAGTGAGCGTATGCAAGTCATATGCTCCAAAAAGGCAGCGTATGGACTCCATACGACTCCTTGTCAAGCAAGCGAGCGCATGCGAGTCATACGCTTCCAAAAGGCAGCGTATGGGGTCTACTGCGCTGCGCTAAAGAGCGCGCACAGCTCAGTGACGCAAGCTAAAAAGCTCGCGCACTGCTCACTGTCTTCTCCAATCAGCAGGAACTCCATGGTTGAACCCTAAGCTTCCAAAGTCCATAACTTGGTCAAAACAAGTCCAAATCCAACTTTTCAATGGTCAAAATTGGGTAGAAGGAAATTCTTTACCACATGGAACCATCAAAACTTGAAAACAAGGTAATTTAATAGATCAAAACCATAAAAATCTGAAAATGACTAAATTCTATATCTACAAAAATCCAAGCTTCAAAATAGAAAATGACAAGTTCTAATGTGGATTAGAAAGTTGCAAAAAAGAGGTTAGAACAATAAAAATGGTGGGTTTCTTCATGAAGCAAGATTGCACTTGCCTAGGCTAGGGTTTTCTTGGTTGGTGGTGGAGAGTAATGAAGAAGAAAGGAAATAATGAGGAGAGAGAATAGGAAGAGGTTAATAAATGGGGTTGGTTGTGGCAGGTAGGGGGTTCACCCTTGGTTCATGATGAACCAAGGCTAATCAAGCCTAGCCGAACCAACCCAAGCCAACCCAAACCAAGATGAACCATGGCCAATACGAGATAAAATACGTACACGTATTCTTAAATACGTAATACGAACAACAGGCATTATACCACCAAAATCATGACCACCATATACCTGACCATCGTCGTCGCACCAGCACGTCCAACAGATCCCATCCACTCTGCTGTGCTGGCGTTTGCTGCCTGGACACGAGCACTGTGCGGTTCTCTCCAGCCTATTGCAACCCTCTCACTTCCTCATCCCTTTTCTGCCTCTGTCTCTTTTAACTCACTCCTCTCTCTCCCTCCTCCATTTTTTTACTTCCTCTCCATTTTTATTTTGGTTGCTCTTAGCTGTCTGACTTTCTCTCTCCATCTCTCTTTTCTCAGGAAAGTTGTGGTTCTCCTCCTCTTTATTAGAGTTACAAAGTTGTGGTTCTCCTCCTTTTTGTTAGATCTTTGGTACTAGAGAAACGAGTAGGAGAGTAATACACTCAGAAATCAAAAGAGATCCTGAAAGTGAGGATCTAATTCTATTGATACTTTATGATTTGTCTTGGAATCTGAGAAGTCTTTCTTATGTTTCAAGACAATAATGATTCGGTTTTACTATATTGTATATAATATTATTACTTATCCGAATATATAAGGATTAGTAATTTATACTAGATACAATATTAATATGTATATTGTTTGCCTTCGAAAATGTGACAAGGTTTTGTTGATTGATAAAACTTTGGTATTTTGATTACAAGCAGAATAATATACAATGTAGGACTTAGATGTAGTCCTAGGAGTACACTTTTGTTTTTATCTGGGAACTGTATCGGTGAGCGAGTGGTAATGCGTTGACTCTATTGACGACCCGACGATGATCTTAGATTTTCTGAAGATCTGGGCTTCTCTGGATGCTGGGGCATTTGGAGGAGAAGTAGATGTTATGTGTATCTTCTTGTCTCTGTATGTAAATATGATGATCTCTTCCTCTGTGTGTGTGGATGAAGGAATGATTCTTCTATTTAAAGACAACAGACTGGTCTGCTCATGCGCACATATATAGGATGCGCCTATACATGGGAACGCCACATGGCTGATGCTGTGGGGCGCATAGATGATGCGTCCTGAGTTGAAGCTGAATCTTGTTTGAACTGCACAATTGGGCTACGGTGGAGCTGACACATAGCAGTTGCAAAGATTCGACCATTATTGAGATCCTAGGTAGTTAGTACCCATTCGTAGGCAGAACTGAGTCAAATGACACGTGGCACGTGTTCATGGCTCAAAGATCTCAGATTTGGTAGAGGGTGATCTGTCAGGATGCGCCTAGGATCTGGCGCATGGGGCGACTTGGTCAATGACTTTCAGAGGTCACAAACAAGTCTGGGCGTATGGCTTCTGAGGCGCATGTAGAGCTTCGAGTGCATGGCTGTGGAAGCGCATGCAGAGACTTAGCTTCTGTCTTTTTGGGATCAGGAGTAAGTCGGGAGCGCATGTCTTTTGAGGCGTATGCAAATTGCTGCACACATGGCTGTGGAGGCGCATGCAAGTGATCGGTCGGCCACGTGGCAAAGCACAACTATAACCGATAATGATGAAGATGACGTTGGTGGCTCTTCGTTTTCTGCAAAAAGCTGTCAACTGTTCAGTCTTCGGGAAGCATACTGCCAACTCTGTCTTATAGCTTTAAATGCTTGATGGATGACGAGTTGAAGTGGGCACATCAGTTTGTGCCCCACTAGGAACATGGGTCTATATCCTATTGGGCGCATCGTACGGAGCGCATGGTGCTGACGGCACATATGTCGTATAGCACATCCTCGTTGTCCCATCTGTTGAGTTCTTCGAGGCGTTAATGGTTGTTTTAATTTGGTTAAATACGAAAGGCAGATTCATCATCACTAATGCAATTCATTGCACAAAATATGAGGAGACTGCCACTTGGCGTATAGACAAAGGTTGCCCCGACCTATGAATAGCTTTGTAAAGAGTTTTATTTCTCATTTTACTTAGCTTTCTTTCATGGAGATGAACTCGATCTGTCCTCTGCTTTGGCGAGACGATGAACTCCTTTCGAAGACGAAGATGTGTCGAGTTGGTATTTTTACCATCGGCCCTGTTTTCGTACAAGCCTGTAAAAGTGCCTGTTGCATGCAAATATCAGGATCATCGTGTCCTGACACAGGCTGAAGGTATCTGTTGCATCCAAATATCGGGGCAGTCGTGCCCCAATTTTTGTTATGTTGGAAGAGGCGCAGGTCAGGGCTATCGTGCCCCAATTTAGTTAGGCTAGAAGAGCCACTCCTCCTGCTAGAGTGCCCGCATGTTGACGAGGAAGTGATTCTGTCACGACCCGTACCCTGTTTAGGGCCACGAGCACGTGGGTACGTCCAGCCTACGCCGCAGTATCGGCGGTAGAACGCTGTAAAGGTCATCTAGAATATATAGAATCTAAGACACAATAATATAACCTGTCATCTCCGCATGGAAGAATATAAGCACAACTCAATCACATAATTCTATGGAAGATAAACACGATGATAAAGATAAAGATAAAGATGAGATAAATAGTCTGAAATAGTATCGAGCCACAATCACAAGTTCAGAGACCAAGACATAAAATAATATCCCAAAATAAATACTATAAGTCTCAAAGTATCAAACTGGAATGTAATCAAGACAAAATCTAGGTGAACTAGGTCACTACTGGCGGTGCGTCCTCTACGAGCACCGGATCCACAGGCTGGTCCTGGTCGTAGGGTCCATCTATGTCAAACCCGTAATAGGTCGGGCAATCTGTATCTAAATCCTCTAAAAAACAACGGGGTTATCTTGTCAGGATATTGTAGGTCCTAAAAATCAAGTTGAACCCATCAACAAAGTCATAAAAATTAAATTAAACATCCTTCAAGTGAACTGCACAGAAGACAGATTGCGCAACCATCCGATTGTGCAGGCTGAAGTGCACATACATCTAAGTGCGCATGCTGACGTAGCCTCGTCATCATTACCTGACAGAGAATCAGATCTTCTGACAGCTGACAGCACGGAGAACGAGGAAACTGTTTGTTTATCGTGCAGCACAGCGCTCGAGGACAGCTGTACATGCAGCACAATATGCCTACAGCGCAATCCAGCCCAGCGCCATCCATCCTAGCGCAATCCGAAGCCAGCGCAATTCAAGTGGTACACTTCATCAACTGACAAAGTACACGTGGCCTTCATGCCATCAATGACTCATTACGTGGAAACTGTCTGTACACGATCATGCGTATTTCAATCAAATAATGCCATGTGTCCAATACAGTTGGCCCACGATCAAGTAACTGCAATCGCAGTCTGATGTCTGCGTAGTCCAAAGCAGCGCAATCCAGCTTACGTAGTCCAGAATAACTAAAAATTAGTTATTTCCAGAACTCTATAAATAGAGTTTCAAGTCCTTCCTAGAGAGGATCATCATATACGCATACAGAGATCAGAGATCATCACCAGAGATCAGGAGTTCTTGCCAAAGTGCTGCTGCAATCTTCAGAGGCTACCATCTTCAAAGTTCACATCGTCCAAAGGATAAAGCGATCGGATTCAGATCGGATTCCTATAGTTGTACTTTTCCAAAATTCTTGTAATCTTCTTTACAAAGTTTGTTGAAATAAAGATCAACTTTTGTTTTTGCAAACAAAATGGCGACTCTGCTGGGGACGACTTTCTCCTCCGACGAGGAAGTGACAACTCAATGAGACATTGCGTTTATCGGAAAGACGCAGAAGACGCTGGTTGTAAAGGTCAACCAGACGGCCTACGAAGCCATGATCAACTCCAGGACCACCCCTCACACTGCCACCACTTCTGCCACGAGCAAGTGCGCCCAGTATGGGTCCCCAAGACTGCTGCACAGTCTATTGATTCTGCCACCAAGACTGCTGCGCAGTCTAAAGTCTCTGCTGCTAAGACTGTTGCACAGTCTGTTGTCTCTACTGTTGCACAATCTGCTTCTACTACTCATGCGCGATCTGCTGTTGCCAGTGCACAAACCACTTCATATGCTGCCCTGTTGAAGTGTAAGACTCCTGTTCCTCTGGCGCAGTTGGCTGGAACTTTTCCTGCGCAGTCCACTACTCCAGTAACTAGAGTACAATCCAAACACTTTGGCAACAAGACTCCTGCTGCGCAAGCCAATATGACTAAGGCCAGAAGACATTCTGCCAGAACTCCTTCTGCACAATCAGCCAGTGCGCCATCAACCCATGCGCAAGCTGTGCCTGCACAATCCAAAAGAGATAGCCCTTTGGCTAATCTCTCCTCTACTCACAGCAAGGAAAAAAGCTCTGCTCCTCTCCAACACTTTGTTGCTCCTGCGCAATCCACTGGGGGTAGTCTTTTGGCTATTCCTCCTCCTCTCCAGAACAAAGGAAAAGGCCCGTTGGTCTTTTCTCGAACTTCCTCGTCCCATGACTTGGAAGACAACAGAGGAAAACGCTCTTTAGCTAACCCTTCTTTCCAAACAAAGAAAAAGGCCCTTTGGTCTTTTCTCAGTCTTCTCTCGATTTTTACCGTTGAAGATCAATCTGAACGTGCTCCGGCACCAGTCAGTAGAAGAACCATTTCTCACAAGGATTCTTCTTCTCTCTTGACAACGGGAAGTGTACTGATCAGAGAGGTATTCTGCCAACTCCGGTAGCAGAGTTCTAAGATCTCCCAACTCTCAAGATCTTCCGTTCAAGACAGGGAAAATTGTTGGTGTCTCAGACAGAAACCCCTGAGGGTGAGTTTGCTGATCTAAGAACTTATCTCAACAGGCCAACTTCGGTGAAACACAAACAGCCAATGCCGAAGACCAACCATCATCAGAAGCAAACTTCCAGGATCAAAATTCAGACACCTATGCCAATGAAATGAGCACTTCCCTGTACACTCAGGGGACAAAACATTTGAAGAACCAGAACCATGTTCCGAATGTTATCAAAGAACACATCCCTCAAACTTCTGCTCGTCCCGTTGCTATTCTTGATCTTCGAGAACACCTCAAGCAAAAACGGGACAATGTCCCAACAACCCTAGTGTAACCACTTGGACACCATTACAATCATAAAGTGGTCATCAAGTGTTGTTGTCAGACAACAAGACGATCTGTCTTCGATCGTCTAAACTTTTCTAACTCTGAACCTATATCGGAAGATGAAGACGAGGTTTTGTACATGTGCTGGAAGAGCCGCTCTTGTAGTATAGGGAGCATATATTATAATGGCACAGTAGTTCGTCGAAAACTGCTACCATCTCTGTATTTTCCGATGTAGTCTCTCTAACTCGTCGTTTGTGGGAACATACTCCTCATAAGGGCAGTCTCCCGTTGGTAGGCATGAGATATACTTCATCTCATGGAGGGCCAATCCCATCTCCCCGCAGGGCGTCATGAACGTCCCTGTCCTATTGTTATACCTCTCTGCCAGGGCCAAAAATAGATGAGGGTTTGGATGGAAGCCATATACGGTAGCATATACCGCATTATAAAGATCGATCTCTTTAAGTTGATCTTCAAATTGAGCCAATGCCCAGTTGGCTATGCAGTTCCTCCTCCTGTTCTCCGGGTTCACCAAGCCGGTCAACCGGATATCCTGATCCGGATATCTGCCTTCCGCCTTTGCATACTCATTAGCGAAGATTGGTGTTCTCATAGGCAGCAACAAAGATGAGTTTTCTGGAGGGATACAGCCTGGCTTCAACCCTCTGAGTAAAGTATTGTGTCGCTCAGAAGAGCTATAGAACATGTCCCTATTGTTCGGGCCTTTCTTGACACAGATCTTTCATGTCCGTGCATGTTGAAGGGGAGTAATGTCCCAGTCCATCCTCCTAGGATGGCTTGCATGAGCATATCGTGCTAGAGGGAGGCATCTAGCTATGTCTGGTAACTGGATCAGTTTCTCCTTCCTTTGGAAAGTTCTTGACTCAACACGGGGTCTAGGTTAAGAACTCTTGTCGATGGCTTCACCAAATAGGAACATGGGTTTCTTGTGAGTGATGGCGTCAGCAGACTGTACGGGCTGTCCATTCATCAGACTTAACAAAGTCTCATTGTCTGTGCTATCAAAATAGCTTTGCGAGAGAATAGAAGGGCATATTGTGGGAAGACCACATGGGATAAGTCTTCTTTGAATTCCGGCTCAGCTAAAGTTCCTGTGAAGACTTCATAATTCGGGTCCTCTCTGATGTTAACTGCATCAAACAAAAAAAGGCAGAATTCAGTACAAGTAAAATCAAAGATTCTGTCAGCAGATTGCGCAAGCATCAGTTACGCAAGCATCAGATTGTGCTGTTTCACTTAACAAAATACCAGGTATTTTGTTAAGTGAAACAAAATGGCGACTCTGCTGGGGAAGACCTTCTCCTCTGACGAGGAGGCAATTGCTCAATACGATGATGTGTCGATTGGATCGACAAAGAAGACTCTGGTTGTACACTTCGACCAGACTGTTTATGAAGGGATGCTCCGAACTTGGGGTGGTTCTCGCTACTCCAATGTTCAAAAATCTCGCCATTTTGTTTTACTTAACAAAATGCCAGGAGAATTGGCTTTTGAAAATAAAACGAGAAAAAGTACAAGAAGAACAAATTTGATTCTGGAAAGTATTGCTATGGAAGTCTGATCTGTAAATGACTTTGTTCCTTGGACCATACGATGATGAAGATCGCTGCTTGAAGATGAACAACTTGGAGGAACTAAGTCACCAGAAAGGTATCGACGCACTTGGGCACTAATGGCGAGGCCGAATGCTTTCCTGCTTTGCTTTACTCTGTTCTGAAAGAAAGGTTGAAGAAGAATGCTCTAGAGAATCAAAAATCTCTGATTTCTAATCTCTCTGTCTTTTCTTCTGTCTCTGTGTGTCTGTTATGAGAAAAATAAGTCTATTTATAGACTTGGGCTCTTGTGCGTAAAAACTTAGCAAAAGTTCCATCTTTACGCTAACAACTGCCACCCACGACCGAAGCCATCTTCTGCATATGTTGACACGTGTCCCATCATTTCAGTAAGAATAGGATGCACGTACACACATTCTTCGAGATATGTGGCATGAAAGCCATGTAGGCAGACCACGTTCTCAACTGATGAAGAAGAATAGGGCGTAAAACAACCCCAATGTACTCTGAGCGTAAAGTAGTAGACTAGGCGTAAAACAGGCCTGTCATAGATTTCCCGCGTAAAGTGGTTATTAAATAACCTTGAGCGTAAAGTAGCCCAAATAGACTTTACGCACACGTCGACTTTCGAGCATAAAAACTCATATAATCTCCGTGCGTAAAAGAGTGTGAGCGTAAAGTAGCTCAGTCCACATACTAAACGACAACATTGGTCTCTGTATAAAACAAATCCCTTCGAAATCTGTGGTATATGCCATCATCAATATCTTCATGTCAGACTTTGCATTAAATGCGAGACTTTGACAGCTTTGTCCAGCGTAAAAAGAGGGTTAGCCTATCATAGGCGTAAAACCATTGTCTTGACCCTGGCTGCTTTAGGCATAAAAGCGATTAGCCTTGTCTTGGGCGTAAAGTATTTAACCTCTATGCGGCGTAAAGTAGATCAATTTGAGTAGAATGATCTATCACTTTGACTCATTCTATGAAGCACTTTTTACGCTCTTACAAGACCCCCTTCAAAGTTTTTGAATGTCTTCATAATTTGAAACACTTTGAAAAGCAGCGTAAAAACTAGGATTTGACCAGTCAGCGGGATACGCAACAAAATACCTGGTATTTTGTTAAGAAAAACAAAATGGCGACTCTGCTGGGGAAGACCTTCTCCTCTGACGAGGAGGCAATTGCTCAATACGATGATGTGTCGATTGGATCGACAAAAAAGACTCTGGTTGTACACTTCGACCAGACTGTTTATGAAGGGATGCTCCGAACTGGGGGTGGTTCTCGCTACTCCAATGTTCAAAAATCTCGCAAAGCACGAAAAGTTTGGATTCCTAAATCCAAAATAGCTTCTGATCTCTCTGTTGCTGCTAGTGGCAAGGGAATTCTTCCCATTCCTGTCGTAGGGGCTCCCGTTCGTAACGAGGCAGTCCTTACTTCAGAGTTGCACTCAAAGTGTGACGATTTATCTCCCGTTTGTAACGGCGAAGATAATCAGGTTTTATGCCCACTGCGTAAGAACCAGGTTTTACGCTCAGTGGGTAAAAACCAACTTTTACGCTCAGTACATAAAGATGAGTCTCCCATTTGTAATGGGCAGACTCTAACGATTGTGCTTCTGGGTGTAAGAATCAGTCTCCCGTCGGTGATGTGGTAGGCTCAAATAAATTACGTCCTCGCGTAAAACAAAATCTCCCGTCTGTGATGTGGTAGATAACCAATTTTTACGCTCTACGCGTAAAGGTAAATCTCCTGTCTTTGACAGTGTCGATAATATTTGCAATGATGTTTTTACATCTGATGTGAATGTACCTAAACGTGTGTAGCATAAAAATGTTGTTGGTAAAGCTTCAGTTCTACACCAACAACCTTCTTATACTGCTCTACGCAAAGTACCAAATCTATAAATTACATGCAATGAAAATGGAGTCCTTCGTGCTAAAAAATCTCAAGATTTATGCACACAACTCCAAACGCATAGAAACGTACAATTTGGTTCTGCGAATGCAGCCAATAATCTTCTTTATACACAGGGACTAAACGTTTTCTACCCCAAATATAACAAAGAAGACTACTCCCTCCACTCCTTCTGACTTACGTGAATTGTTAATGCAAAAGCGTAAGAATAGACAATCTCCGGTGACATTTCCCAAGAAAAACATTATTGTGATTATCACCAGGTTGTAATCAATTATTGTTGTTCGGCTTCAAAACGGTCAGTTTTTGATCGATTGAGTTTTAATGTGTCTCAACAACAACTGAAGACCAAGAACATGAGTTGTCATATGTGTCAGTTAACATGGCATTTCATACTAACAGAGGACGACGTCCAAGACGAAATACGTCCCAAACCCCAGGTCAGCAACAGTTCAACATACTTTTTGATTCTTTTGAGGGAGTATATGAGAACACACGATCAAGAAGACAAAGACAAATATAGACTTCTGATTCAGAAGCTGGGGGTACTCAATCTTTTGAGTCCGAGACTGACAGTGTTGATTCATACTTCTATACTGATCCTTCTATATCTTCAAGAGAGGTTGAATCCTACGCTGTTGGAGATGAACCAGAGACCTCATCTGTTAATACAGAACAGTGTCTTACTGCCGTTGAGCAATCACTGAAAGACATGCTTAACATGGTACAAAACATGCATCAGATAATATTGAATCAGCAGACTGCTCAGCCGACAGTAATAACACCAGTAGCAGTAGCGGCACAAACTCAAGATAGTCAAGGGGCTGATATACCTTTGAATGTTCAGGAGCCTGCTGTTAATCAAAATTCTGCATCTCCAGATCCTATTATTCCAGAAGATGTACCATCTCCGGTGGGGATTACGGTACGTCCAACAACTATTCAATCAAATGTGCTTTCGCAAACTAGTGAGGCCATTCAAGCAGTGCGTGAACTCAAAGCACAGTTTGAAGTCTTGAGGCACAAGGATCAACTCCAGAGGTTAGGGATTAAGCAACCTTATCCTCCTCATTAGAATGATGTACCCTTTCTACCAAAATTCAAGCCACAATCCATGGTATTGTTTGATGGGAGGCTTCTCCTAGTCAATATATCAATTATTTTGATATTATGACTGTACATCTGCAGAAAAATGATGCTCTTCTCACTCGAGTGTTCATTAGTTGCTTGACGGGTTCGGCTTATGATTGGTATCGAAGTTACCACCCGACAATTGCATTTCATCTTTCGACAAATTTAAGGCAATGTTTCTCTCCCGCTTCTATGAAGGAGGTATGGACATGAACATGTCCTCCTTAATAGAAATCAAACAAAAGGAGAAAGAAGATACTCGGACATTCATCGAACGCTTAAGACAAGCTACTTTAAAGATGCCTCCTGGCATGCCAGATTCAGCACTCATTGATACATGTAAGATGAATCTGCGACCATCTATTACTGTTTTTACGGGTTCCCAATTCACAGATTGGGCTTCGTTCATCATAGCAGCAGTTTCTGTCGGACCAATGGTAGGTTGGCTCGTGAACATGGGATGATTTTCACCTCAGATGATCGAGGAAAGAAAGTAATCCTGGTAATAACCCCGATAATCGTAATGTGAAAGGAAAAGATACCCTCGTGGTTAATCTTTCCAAGAATAAAACGACACCGAATAGTCAGGAATTTTCCAGGCCAAAGGAAGAATACTCTTTTGATGAGAGTGATATCCCAGGGATATTTCAATGTCTGGTGAAGCGGCAAACTTCAGATTCCAGAGCCAAAGATGCCTAATGAGGTAAATCTGACTGACAATCCCAAATATTGTATCTATCATAAATACATTAATCATCCTACCAGTGCTTGCTATGTCCTGAAGAAAAATCCAAGAGCTGATAAACGGCGGTGCTATCGTTGGACCTTATGCTCAAAAGTTCTTAACATCTTCTCCTTATCTACTTTCGATAGTTGCCCAATCACAAGCTTGTGTAACTTATAGACGTCATGAAGAATCTTATTTCGTGGTTCCGTCTGATAAGAAAAACAAGCGCCAAATTATTTTTGGCTTGGCTAGAAATATACCTGTTGCTCAGACAGACGATTTGAAAGATAAAGATAAAGGAAGAATCCGAATAGACAAATATAGTCAACAATCCATCAAGATCATTCAGAATATGGGATATGATTTGAAGACTATGCAAGGTCTCAATCAGGCAAAGGTAGACGACTCCCATTATGTGATGATCTGTTTTACCAGAAGACTCGTCATGGATTGAGATATAATCCGTCCCATATGTTTAATGACGAGATACAAGAAGAATTCTCTTCTAATTCCTCACAATCATCTGATTCAGAAGAAAACCAATTCATCGAATCGGATATATCTCGTTCCTCATTTGATGAATTTGAGCAGGTATTTTCAGCTTACATGGTTCAAATTGATGATGAATCCGAGCCATTTAAAAATGACCCTTGGGCCCAACAAATGGACACTCAATGGGAACTTCGTTTTGAACAGCGACAGCCACCTACAGAGGATGAGGTTGTCCAGATTGATGTCGGAGATAGAACTACGTCCAAACCAATATTCATCAGTAAGAGCCTTTCTGAAGATGAAAATGAAGAGTTGATAAAACTGATCAAAGAATATTTGACATCTTTGCATGGAGTTATGAGGATATGCCGGGTCTAGATCCTAAAGTTGCTACTCATAAGCTTAATTTTTGCCTAACGCCAAGCCTGTAAAACAACAGCAACGGCGCTTTAGACCAGATATGATGGATGCAATCGAAGCAGAAGTCAAAAAGTTGATCACATGTGGATTTGTTCGTGAAGAGCAACACCCGGATTGGGTTGCCAACATTGTTCCTATTATGAAAAAGAACGGAAAAGTCCGAGTTTGTATAGATTATCGAGATCTTAATACGGCTTGTCCAAAGGACGAATTTCCACTTCCCATTACTGATGTCATGATAGACAATACATGCGGTTTGAACGTATGTCTTTCATGGATGGATTCTCAGGATACAATCAGATCAAGATGTATCCAGAAGATGAGAAATATACTTCTTTTCGAACACCCCTCGGAGTTTACTGTTATACGGTTATGCCGTTTGGCCTTAAAAATGTCGGTGCTACATATCAACGGGCTATGAGCAACATCTTTCAAGAGCATCTACGGAAGACAGTTGAATGTTACGTAGATGATATCGCTGTTAAAAGTCGATCAAAAGATGATCATATTCAAGACTTAAAGACAGTATTTGAATTGATGCGTCAACATCAATTAAAAATGAACCCTACTAAGTCTTTCTTAGGGGTTTCTAGTGGCAAGTTTTTAGGATTTGTTATTACTTCTCAGGGTATCCATGTTGACCCTGATAAAGTTAAAGCAATCCTCGAAATGCGTCCTCCTCGCAATCTGAAAGAGCTCCGTGGTTTTCAGGGCCGCATTGCTTATATCAGGAGATTTATATCTAATCTCTCTGGAAGATGTCAACCTTTCTTCCGTCTGTTAAAGAAAGGTGTATCTTTTGTCTGGGATGAAGCGTGTCAAGAAGCCTTCAATGATATTAAACAATA
>JANAVB010032254.1:0-22916 GCA_029216955.1 Iris pallida
AGCTTGGATAGGAAACCCCGTACTATCGACTTTGGTTTGACCCTAGGATTCGGGTCAGTGTTGGTATTATTGTTGGGGAACTATGATTCCAATCCTGAGGTTGACTTAGCCTCGAGAAATTGGCCTAGCGGTTAGGCGAGACGCCCTGTTTCAAGTGCTAGCAATCGAAAGATTGATCTTGAAGATTTGAATGGATTGAAAGAGTGAATCAAGAATAGGAAACCCTGCTCACGAGACTCGGCTGACATGCATATATTTCAGGGACGCTTGAGTATGTGCACGATGCGACTCGAGTGAGAATGACGGATTCTCTATCATGCGGCTTGGTTGAGTGCATGTATTCTGGGGACGCTTAGAATGCGTGCACGATCTAGCCAAGTGATACGTTGAGTTCAAGCATGACTTGAGAAATAAAAGAGTGTCGAGATCTTAAAATCATGTTAACAGAAAGATTGAATCTCATGCGAGAGTGGCTCGGAGTTTAAGAAACGCGTAGGCGAAGTGTGTATGATAGTCCCGTATCTAGGCACGATTAAGTCTTGGCCATAGAAATGGTAGGGTGGCTTGCCTTCAGGAAAGTCTCGAGGACGAGACTTGTTCTGAGTGGTGTATGTTGTAGTGCCCCGTCCCGCAAAGTCAATCGGAGGAATCGAAACGCCGACGGCGTTCGGACTTAGCCTTGCAACGGCTACTCGGAGACATCGCTCGGTCAAGGCGACCGCTCGCTCAGGTAGGGTAGTTTCGGTGAACTTGCATCATCCTTGCCTTCACATAATAAAATGCATGTTTTCAACTTGCACAGTAGGCTTGATAATGAAAGAGACGAATCCACTTAGCTAAGGGAATAATCCCGACGGGTCGAAATGAGTTAGAACATGAAAAACATCCCACGGTCGGCCTAGAGTTGGTGCACGGCGTGCTTTGAAAATTACACTCGGTCCTTCGTCCCGTGGCTTGGGAGAAGGAAATTTGGTCTTCGACACAAAAGCTAAGAACTTGCCTAAGTCATAGGCGTCGTCGCATAAATGCTCGATAAAGCATGTACGCTATCATAACACGAGTCTTGGCATAGCCTTTGCTCGTCCCTCGGGTTAAGTTGTAGGCTTGAGTAAGTTAGGAAAAGTTATGCCGGTCGACCAAAGTCATTCCAAGTGCTGTCCCGCTCATTCTGCGGTTGTCAAGTTAAATAGTCCCACGATCCCAAGGCCCGTCATATAAAATATGACTTGGGTGATAGCGTCGCGTAGAACGTAAGTTAGTTTGAGACACGATGTACGGGCTTAGCGTTAAGGTATGAACCACGGTCGACTTAATGAGTTTTGGAAAAAGGACTATCGAATAGGCATTCCTGAGTTGAATGAAATGATACGATAACATGGAAAGAATGCTCGCGACCGTGGGTCGTCGAGGGGTCTCAAATGACGAAGTCTGGAATGTGGAACTCAAAAGATAGTAAAACAATGAAAGTAAAGAATGAAACGGCCCTAAAATAAGGAAGTGGGTCGAGTCTGCATGGTCATTGGATAACTTGTGTACCGGTGCACAAGGATTTGAGATTTGTTCCTCAAACGGATGCCGCGGCCACATGACCGATCTGGCCTAGGAGGAACTAAGGGCCTACGGGACCCTTGGATGGTGTGCGACCTGACCCAAGGGGTGCACCGTAGGACGACTATTAGGAGAAATTCGGCGAGATCGCGCCTCGTTTGACGAACGTACCCTAATATCCAATGGAGGTTCAAGATAGCTTGTCGTGCTAGTAACCAAGTTCATATAGATGTCGGCATGATGGCGGCAAACCGCGAGTGTGCCTTTGGATTTAGTCGAGTTGAAGGTGTGTGTATAAGTCAAAGCACAACGTTGGGCCTAAGATTTGGTTTCAACGTAGGCGTCGTGCTTCGGCACGAGTCGTGGCGTCGAGCCTTGAGATGTTGGCATAGAGTTGCACAAGTTTGATTGAGTCGTCGCAGGTTTAAGTCAGGAGTCGCCGCAAGGCAAGTTGGTTGAGCGACATTAAGTTCACAAGTCTCGATTGGGTCAGTTGGTGATCAAAGTAGCAAGGGCCGCGAGACGGCGAAATGGTTGTCTTACTGAATTGTGAGGCACGGCCTCAGCAAGGGTTTGTGGCACGGTCACATGGAAATGAAGCCTCATCACGTAGTTGCGTCTCTGATTTTGGCCGAAAGGCAAGCACGACTTGATAGGTTAACGTTGTTGGCACGAAAAGGGGGTCTAGAGGAAGTATGAGTTAACGTTGTGGTACAAGCACGGAATGGTATTCATACACAAATATGCCAAGGCGTCCGTAGTCTTAAAACTGATCCTAAGGCAAGACTAGAAAGACAATAGAAAGGGATTTAAGCTGCACAAATGTAACACCCTGTTTTCTGAAATTGGGGATTTTTGAAAATTTATTATTTTTATTATTTATTAGTGGTATTTTAGTCATGGTATGATTTTATAGTGATTATTAGTGTGATTAAACCATTTCTAAAGTCATGCTAAGTCATGACTTATGACTTCGTGATTTTGGTTAGTATAACTTAGTGCAAACCCTAGTTTTCTCTAACCTAGAAGTTGCCATGACCATGATAGCTTAGCCATAGGCTTAGAATATCAAATTTGGGGTTTTGACCAAAAGGGTATTTTGGTAATTTTCTAGATTTAATTTGTGATTATGTGATTTTAATATTATTTAATACTTGGTAGGTCTCATGATTAGTTCCTAACCTATCCTACCCTAAACTAGTAGTTAGCCCCTAACCTAGAATCATTAGGGTGATGTTTAGGTCATGGGTTAAAGTAGATAATATCTAGATATTTGCTTTATGGATATTTTGCACAAAACATGCAAAATATCACCAAACCTTTTGCTAAAGTCCTTGACTTAGCCTTGAAGGAAGCCAAGGACACCCCCCCTACCCCATGGCAGCCAAGAAAACACCCCCTTGCCCCTCTCTCCTATATAGTTAGCACTTAGAATCATTCCCATGGTTTCATGAAAAACCAATTCACAAGAAAAACCTAAAAACCCTTCCACTCTTTTGACCATAACTTTCCCATTTCTCAAGCTTTGAACCTCTAGTTTTCTCCATTAGGTCACCTACAATCTAAGGGAGCCTAGGGAAGTGTGCTACTCAAGTTTCACCAAGGAAGGACAAGTTGGGCTTTGAGGCTAATCACCCTCATTTAGTGAAATTCAAGATCTTGCACACATAGAGGTAAATGTATTTAAACCTAGTTAATATACTGGTTTTTCTTCATTATTGCATGCATATAGGTGTATACTAGCTGTGGGTAAAGTTTGGTGAAATCTAGGAATTGTTTGGTGTCGTATCGGACACGTATCCTAATTTATTTCATTGTATTTTACTGTTTTTTTAGCTCACTGTCACATTGATATATACACACTGTTTTCCAAAACTTTTTGAACCAAAACCTAGCCTAGCTAACCCTAAACCTAACCCTAAAACACTGAGCACGTTTTGAGCTTGTGTCGTGTCCAAAACTGGACACAAAGCTCACTGGACACAACACTGTTAGACACTGTTTTTACACTGTAAAATCCCCTGCTACCACCCCCTTAGTTCTCCCTCTACACGCCACTTGGACACGCCAAAATTGGCATAGAGCACGGGGCACTGACTGACAGGTCATCCCCAAAGTTTGGGATGACCTCGTGTCGTGTCGGACACGGAATCGTCCCCGCAAGGGTCGTGCACTGCACTGCACAGCCGAGTTTTTGGCTCTGACACGGGTCTCGTGTCCCACGTACACGAGTCGTGGACACGTGTCAGGGTGACACGTGTGTAGTAGACCCTAGGGCGAACCCCAGGACACGAGCACGAGGTGTGTCGTGTCCTGTGTTGCGTACACGAGACGCGTGCATCACTGCACGACGCGGTCTGAAACCACGTATTTCCCTCTCTGATACGCGTGTCGTGTCCTCTCTACACAACACGTGGACACAGTGCAGGGTGTTGGACACGTACCCTACCCCTAGGTGAACATTCGTGCACGTGCACGAGACACGAGAGTGTCTGTGTCGTGTCCTAGGGTGAGTTGCACGCGTGCACGATACTGTGTGTGTGCGTGTGTATCAGGTTTACCCGAGTGGTTGTTTTGTGAGTTGGACACGTCGTGTCGTGTCTATACTCTGTGTCAGGCACCTAGGACACTAGTATATGTGTGGGGCTAGTGTTACCAACCCCTGGTTGCGAGCCTTAGCTCGTTTTATTGTACGTAATTCGAATTACCCTATTTTCGAGTAACAGTGCACAGTTCACTGTTTGGGTTCTTTTTCCAGATTTTCTAAATCGAGTTTCAAATCGATTTTGTGTATGATTAATACTTTGGACTAGTGTATTTTAGTGTGTATATGTGTTGTACATATGTATTTGTGAGTGTGGGTGGATTTTGGGAGTAATTGGTGGTGTGTGTGTGTAGTTGTATATATATATATACATATGTATGTATATATGTATTCTGTGTGTGTGTGTGTTGGGGCTCATTTGGTTCCAGAATTCCTGGAACCCTCCCCCCTACTGTCCAGACCTCATCCTCTCTCTCTCACTGTCTCACTCTCTCTCTCATTCAGTCTCTCTCTCTCTTTCCCTTGTCTCTCTATCTATATATAGTATATATATAAGTTTTATATATATAGATATATATATATATATGAATATATATATTGATATATATATATATTTGTATTAGGTCACATATATAGTGTATATATATATGTGAATGTGGGTTTTGTATATATAGAGTATTTAGATATGGGTATATGGGTAGTAGATAGATATATATATCTATATATAGATATATACATATATATATGATTTCTAGTATAGGTTTATATGAAAACCCTATGACTAGCAATGGCCTATGGCCTAGGATTATTAGCCAATGGCTTGGGGCTAACCCTAATGGCCCAAAACCAACATGTTGACCCTTGATTACTAAGGGTTGACCAAAGTCAACCTTAGGTCAAAAGTGACCTAGTTCACCTAGAAATGACTAGTAATGACCTCAAACCCATTGTTGACCCTTGTTGACTGGAAGTTGACCAAAGTCAACCTTAGGTCAATTTGAACTAGCTTAACCTAGTTTTGACTTAAATTAACCTAGAATGACTAGTTTGACTAACCCTAACTAGTTTAACATTGTTTGACCTAACTTGGACTAGTTGACCAGTTTGACTTTTAGTGTTGACCAGGGTTGACCAAAGTCAACTATAGGTCAAACCTTGACCTAATTGACCTAGAAATAGTTTGGATGGACTCTAAGTGACTTGGTGACCTAAGTTTGACTAAAACTTAGACTATTGACTAGTTGGTTTAGACTTTGACCTATATAAGGGTATTATTTATGACTTGGTTATATAGATAGCCCTATGTAGAGTGAAGATATGTATGGGGTTAAGTAGGATACTTAGAGTTGAGTCTTGATTGAGTTAGACTATGGTTTAGCTTGATTATAAGATTAAGTTTGGTGTTGTACTATATATATTTATATGTGATGTACTTGTATAGGGAGTTGGTTATACCTTAGCTTTGTAGAATGGTATCTTGGGTATCCTAAGACAGGTTAGCCTATGGTTAGTTAAGTAACCTTATAGAGTTGACTTGGATAGTTGACCCTTGACCCAATTACCTTGTTGACTAATCTAAAGTTGATCAGAACCTTGATTAGTCTAAATTTGACTTAAGTTGACTTAGTTGACTGTAGAATTGTCTAGAGTTGACCAAGTGTGACTTCCTGTGACCTAGTTTGACTATTAGAGTTGACTTTTGACCAAATTGACCTAGAATCATGTAGTATGCATTGTAAACTTTATTTTTACCATTGTGGATACATTGTGACTTATATTGCTCTGATTAGGAGCCAGACACCTCTCCTCAGGCAGTATATCCTCTTCAGACATTCAGTTATCAGGCGAGTACATTCTCTGACCGTTTCATACTTGTTCAGGCTTTACTTCTCGCTCTAGATTACTTTACTTGTTGCTGTCACATTGGTAACACGGATTGGTACTATATGGATCTTTACATGAGATGTTATCCCCCTCGGGAGCATCGGGTACTTCATGTTATGTGTGTTTCACTATCATCATGTACTCCCATGCTTCTATTATTCATGTGCACTCATGTGATCATGTACTCTCATGTTTACTGAGCCCTCATGTATACTATCATGTGCACCCTTTCATGGGCCCCATGTGATATCATGTACAATAACGTAACTTGTATAGATCCTTGTGTATTGATTGGGGAAACGGGGGAGTAGAAGTGGTCATGTGAATAATTCCAAAGTAGTGTAATCATGTGCAAACTCAGTAGTGTAATCATGTGCAAATTCTAGCCATTCACATGCCTATCTTGTGCTCTACATCACTAGTCACTTACAGTTCTCTATATACAGTAGATATTTCATTACAACTATCTCTTTTACAGCGTATATTTCCTTTCAGCAGTTCATGTATCTTACTCTATTGCCTGTATCGTATTTCCTAACCTGATATGCACTGCGTGAGATGTATTGTGCTCGTTTCCGTCCTGATTGGACCTGTTGAAAATATTACAGAGGATGAGGATGAGGCCCTGGTGTCTACCTATTATGGAGCAGGACTAGATGATACTTATGTTGTGGACCCTCAGCAGGATCCACCTGCAGCTGAGGATGTTGTTCCAGTAGTCTAGACCAGTTTAGTCTAGGCAGTCTTTTCTATATTTACTTTTTGTCTCACATTCTGTGTTGTATTTTGAGATGTGGAGATGTATAGACTCTTAGACTTTTTGTATTATGAGTTGACAGTTCTGGATATTATGTTGTACTAGACACTTAGACTTATTCATCTATGATACTGTTTTCTTGAGTTACTATCTATCTATCTGTCTCTCATTCTTCTACCCTAGATGTGATTGAGAGGTATATTGTTATGTCACCTCCATTCGGAGTGTATATACTGTACAGGTACTTTTATATTGTTAGATGATTGACCTAGGACAGCGTTCTACCGCCGATACTGCGGCGTAGGCTGGGCGTTGTTACGTTCTCGTACCCTGACAGTGGGTGCGGGTCGTGACAACAAAGTAAATGAACGTATAGGTTTTGAATGGGTGGGCGAGGAGCTCACTCCACCAGTACAGTTGAGTACTGACACCCACACAGTGTTCATGTGCATGCACAGGTAGAAGCTCGTGGCGCGGAGCTCGCTTGGATGCGTCGAGGTACGGAGTTCCTTGGCGATTCGAAGCGTACGGCCGCATGGAACCGAAGACTTATACAGGACATAATGTATGGACATCGCCTTCCGAAACTTCCGCTGGTTCAAGCAATTGTATCGAGAGATGAGAGAGAGCGGAGTAACTTGTAAAATGAGAGAAAAGTGAGCATGAGAGAATTTGTAATTTGGCCTTGCGCCCACAAATGTAATCTTGTATTCAATATCAATAAAGAGCTTCTTTTGAATGACTTGTGTTCATGTGTTCTTGTTCTAATTTCCGCTGCATGTTTCAATGTATCTGCTTGGGACTTCTGTGCGACGACCCCGTCGTCGCCGAAGTAATCGCCCGTTATGAAACTGCCTTGCACGAGCGCAATCTAGGCTCGTGCGGCATCACGCCTTAGCGAGGACGATCGCTCCTACGGGAACGGGGCGTGACATTCCAAATACGTAATACGAGATATGGGCATTACAGTTGATGGCTGGATGAACACCAAAAGATTATATGCATAGATAAGGTGGGTAACTGGAGGATCTACCCTCCTGAACAATGGGACCAGCCTCCCACGGTGCACTGCCAGATCCATCAAACATGTGAAGTATTCCATGACAAGCGTGAATATGTAAGGGGACAGGGGTCACCTTGCCTAAGCCCACGGTTGCTCTGGAAGTACCCATAAGGGATGCCGTGGATGAGGACAGAGAAAGTGGGGGACGTGATGCACTCCCGGATCAATGCAACCCAGTGGTCCGCGAAACCCATGGCGGTCATCAGATGACATAGGAAGTCCCTATTGACCATGTCATACGCCTTCTCCAGGTCCATTTTCACACATGCTTTCTCCCCTCCGGGTTTGCTAAAGCCCCTCACCATCTCATGAGCCAGGAGGCTGTGCTCAGCGATCGACCTCCCCTTGATGAACGCAGCCTGATTCGGAGATACCAAGTCCTGTATGATCCCCTCCATCCGTCGGCACATAAGGTGCGTAATTATCTTATAATGATAATTACAGCACGCAATAGATCTGAAATCCGCCAATGCTGTCGCTCCCTCCTTCTTTGGCACCAAGGTCAGGAAAGTGTGGTTCAGCTCTTTCAGTAGCTTCCCTTTGGTGAAGAATTCATGCGCCACCTCCAAGACCTGATACTTCAGAATGTCCCAGTGGCTGTAGTGCCCCGTCCCGCTCAGTCAATCGGAAGAATCGAAATGCCGACGACGTTCAGACTTAGCCTTGCAACGGCTGTTTGAAGACATTGTTCGGTCGAGGCGACCGCTCGCTCAGGTGGGGTAGTTTCGGTGAACTTGCCTCATCTTTGCCTTCATATAATAAATCACATATTTTTAACTTGCACAAGTAGGCTTGATAATAAAAGAGACGAATTCACATAGCTAAAGGGAATAATCCCGACTGGTTGAATTGAGTTAGAATATGGAAAGGTCCAACGGTCGGCTTAGAGTTGGTGCACGATGTGCTTTGAAAATGACACTCGATCCTTCGTCCCGTGGCTTGGAAGAAGAAAAGTTGGTTGAGTAAGCGAAGTTATGAACGTAGCCTAAGTCATAGGCGTCGCCCGCATAAATGCTTCATAAAGCATGCACGGTCCTATCGTCCAAGGCTTGGCATAGCATTGGCTTGCCCCATGAGTTAAGTTGCGTTGCACGGCTTATAATATAAGTCTAGGCACCCAAATGACTTGGTCGTCCAGAAGTCGAATACATGCGCGGCACGTTTCCACAATGCAAGGCTTGACGCAGCCTTTTCTCGTCGATTCGTTGTGCGTTTAAGTCAGGCAAGTTATGTTAGGCTATCGGAGTGGTAGCAATCACGGTCCTACGGGTTCTACGGCTGGGTATAACCACATCGTCTTACGGTCTCAAGGCCCGTCATATAAAGTATGACTTGGACGATAGCGTCGCGTAGATCAGAAGTTGGTTTGAGGCACGATGCACGGACTTAGTGTTTAAGGCATGAACCACGGTTGATTGAATGAGTTTTGGAGAAATGACTATCGAATAGGCATTGAGTTGAATGAAATGACAAGGTAACATGGAAAGAATGCTCGCGACCGTGGGTCGGCGAGGGGTCTCAAGGATATATGGAAAGAATGCTCGTGACCGTGGGTCGCCGAGGGGTCTCAAAAGATAGAAGTCTTGAAATTGGTTTGAAAGAGATGGTAGCATTGGAAGAGGAATGACTGTGTGAGACGTCAGTTTGTGTCGAGTCTTGCATGGTCATTGGACAACTTGTTGACAAGAAGGAGTTTTCACGAGCGGCAACCCTGGGCGCCATGGGACCGCGTCGTTCCGGAGGGAAATAGGTATAGCCGTAGCTGGACGAACCGCTCGGGTCATTCGGGAACTTTCAGCGGGGCTAGCTACTTGCGCTGAAAGGGTCGTCGAATGGCAAGGCTATAGTCCAGGATAGCTTATGATGTTAGTGACCAATTCATATAGATGGGTCGGCACGAGCGGCAATCCGCGTATGTGCCTTTGGATTCAGTCTAGCGAATGTGTGTATGGTTGGAACACAAGTGTTTGGGCCTAAGAATGGCTACAACATAGGCGACGTACTTTGGCACGAGATGTGACATCGAGTCTTGAGTTGTCGGCATATAAGTTGCATAAGTTGGTTTGAGTTGTCTTGAGTTTAAGTCAGGAAATGCCGCAAGGCAAAGTTGGTCGAGTGACACTTAGTTCACAAGTTGGATGGGTCAGTTGATGATAGTGTAGTGAAGAGCCACGAGGCGGCGATATGATTGAGTCTAATTGAGTGGCGAGGCGGGCCTCAAGAAGGACTTACAACACGATCACACGAGAATGGAGTCTTATCGCGTAGTTGCGTCTCTGATTTTGGCCGAAAGGCAAGCACGACTTGATAGGTTAACGTTGTTAAGTCGACGAATTATTGCAAGCACGGGATGGCCTAAAGACACAAAATAGGCAAGGCGTCTGTCCTAAAACCGATCCTAAGGCAAGACTAGAAAGACAATTGATAAAAAGTAACTATGTTGCACAAAAAAAATTAACGTGTTGGTTTTGTATGGGTGGACGAGGTGCTCATTCCACCAGTACAGAGTACTGACACCCACATAGTTTTCATGTGCAGGCACAGGTAGAAGCTCGTGGCGCGGAGCTCGCTTGGATGTGTCGAGGCACGAAGTTCCTTGATGATTCAAAGCGTGCGGCCGCATGGAGATAAGACTTATACGGGACATAATATATGGACGTCGCCTTCCGAAGCTTCCGCTGGCTCAAGCGTTGTATTGAGAGATGAGAGAGAGCTGAGTGACTTGTAATGTGAGATGAGTGAGCTTGAGAGACTTGTAATCTTGGCCTTGCGCCCTATTGTAACCGTTGTTTCCAATATCAATAAAAGAGTGTTTTGCAATGACTTGTATTTTGTTCGAAATTTTGCTGCTATTATTCAATATCTCTGCTTGGGAGTTCTGTGCGACGACCCCGTCGCAGCCGCTGAAATCGGCCGTTATAGAACCCGCCTTGCACGAGCGCAATCTAGGCTCGTGCGGCTTCACGTCTTAGCGAGGACGATCGCTCCTACGGAAGCGGGACGTGACAGTGGCGTTTGTAGAACCCACTGCTAAAGCCATCCGGTCCGGGAGCCTTGTTGGGATCCGCCAACTTGATAATTGATTCCACCTCCTCCAAAGTAACAGGGGCAAGAAGAATGATATTCCCATACGGAGTCACCAATCTCTTCGTAACAACCTCTGGGAACACAGACAGGTAGTCAGTCTGAAAATATAACTCAGAGTAGTACCTGACAGCCTCGTCTTGGATCTCAGCCGGCTTTCCTACAAGGTTGTCATCCACATCAAGAAGCTGGAAGATGTGATTCCTATGCTGTCTGGTCCGGATGACATCATAAAAGAACTTGGAGCATCGGTCGCCGTCCTTGAGCCAGGAACATTTGGCACGCTGAGCAGAGCTAATCTCCTTCTGCAGCCGCAAGATGTTGACTTCTCTGATCAACTCCTTCTCTCTCGCCGCCAGGTCCCCGTTTAGCATGTCAGATTGCATATCCTGCTGGATAGCCCGCAGCTCCACCTCCTTATCTTCTAAGGTAGACTTGGGCAACCCCTTCACCCAACTCCGTAGAGCCTTCTTCGTAGTCTTGAGTCGACGCATCAAGTGAAACTGGGTTGTCCCCTCTTGACAGCTAGTAAGTCCCTCTGAGACAGCCTCCAGATAGCCCTCCGAGAGATACCAACAGTTATTGTACCTGAACGGGCGGGACTTCCCAGGAGATCGAGTAGTGAAGCCTACCCTGATGGGTGAATGATCGCTCGTCCCAGTGGTCAGGCCCTCAGCCGAAGAATTAGAAAAATGCTGGAACCATTCCCCGTTGCCCAGGGCTCTATCAAGCTGGCATGCAACCCTATTCCGGATCGCTTTGTTATGCCAAGTCCAAATGAAGCCTGAACACGACAATCCCTGGAGGCCCGCCTAGAGGAGACATCTCTGGAAATCATATAGAATAGAGTCTGGAACCGGGCGGCCACCCACCTTCTCCCCACGATGCAGAAGGGCATTGAAGTCCACAATTAGCAGAAGCGGAAGCGACGACGAATCAGCAGTGGCGGCAACCCTGGGGATGTCGCTCCACAGGGACTCCCGTCTCCTCCTGTCGTTGTGGCCGTAAACTGCCCCCAGCAAGAACCGAAAACCACCCTTGTTTGAGAAGGAGATGGCGATCAACTGCTCCGTCATCAAGATCAAGTCCTCTTCCCAGCTCTTCGAGTTCCATCTGACCCAAATCCTGTCCATGTCACTGAGAGCCAGGTTGTGTAGTTGGGCCCAATGAGGTGGGGTCCGTCGAGCAAGGGTCTTTTCACCTTTGATCTTCGATTCTAACAGTACAGAGATGTCGCACTTCTCTCTGTGAAGAACCCCACAAATCTCTCTCCACCTCCCAAGCAAGTGTATATATATATATATATATATATATATATATATATATATATATATATATATATATATATATATATATATATATGAACTACGTGGATCCTACCTAAACTTGATCCAAACTAGTGAACAAGTAGGGTACACATACATTCTCAAGTATGTTTACCAAGGATGGAACCAAAAATACGATCTCGGATGGACTGAAATGAACTAAGTTGGACTAATTATAGACTGACTCATAAAAAATCAAAAAAAAAAAAAAAAAAAAAACATGAAAAATATATATTTCTTGGGTGGAGTGGGAGCTCACCCCGGCCTTTGTATGGTTCTGCTAATGTTCCAACCCGTAACTTAGTACGGGTAGTGTTGGATAAAAAAAAACTTGGACACGTAGAAGTTACAAATCTTCTATCTCTGGGATTAGCACTATCCGGATTCGACACGACACACGATAGTAGCACTATGCCAAGATTGACAACTTGACTTACCAAACACTCCATAAGTGATTGCCCACAAGTTTTGGTCATGACAACTTTCATGTGATAAAAGTGGCCATGTCATGTTGGGAAAAATAATTGCTTTCAGAGTCCTACTTCGAGTTTGAGTGCAATTTAGGCAAGCAGCTTCCAACTCCAACTGTTTGCAACATTATTGCTCCTTGCCATCAAATTCATATATTACGATCTCTTTCTTCTGTTGAAAATGAAAGTTAAGGTCTGGATGAAAATTGTAAGGGTAGCGGTTATAAGATATTTTTAGAGTACCGATTACGAACGATTATGAGGGATCCGATTTTGGATGGTTTTTAAGTAGCGACTTTTAAACCAGTCCAATGCATGTTTGGCAATTCACTAACGAACGGCTCTGAAATTTTTTTACATAAATAAAATTAAATAGAAAAGGGTATTAGTAGTTACAATTATATTTTTTTGTGAGGATATAAATGGAATAAAATAATAAAACTGTCCAAAATCCACGGATTTGGAGTGTTTATAAAGCCATCCAAAATTGTATTACACCGATTTTGAAGAATTTTTGAGCCGATCAAAGCGAGTGCTTCAAAAAAATAAACAAACATAAATTTTCATAAATGGTCGGTTCGAAAATATTCCAAAACCATGAAAACACCGTTACCAAGCAGACCCTTAGGGATTTTACTTAAAGAGATTATACAACAAAGATATTGATGTTGCCTGCAAGTCTTGAAGACTTTGTACTATACATACATGTGGTTGGAATTCTATATGAGATCACATTCAACAAAATATTTCCAATCTAATGCATAATTCCAACTACGTCGCCATCGCCTTCCAACTATAGAGCGTGAAGAAGTGGTCAAGATATATTTTTTTAGTGAAATAGATCTTTAATGCATGATAATGCAAGCACTTGTGACATATTTAAACAATGACTGAATCAGTAAGCAAACATTAGTCAAGGTAGAACCATAGTTTGCAGTAGAAAAATGCTAACTTGTCCGCTGAAGAGGTAACTGTGGTTGTGTCCGTGTCGACGTGCTGGAAA
This sequence comes from Iris pallida, assembly GCA_029216955.1. Classification (NCBI taxonomy): domain Eukaryota; kingdom Viridiplantae; phylum Streptophyta; class Magnoliopsida; order Asparagales; family Iridaceae; genus Iris; species Iris pallida. The sequence continues at coordinate 13,680 of JANAVB010032254.1, forward strand.
TTTTGAATCCCCCTCCAATAGAGGACTGACACGTGATTGCGGGCCAAGACTGCGGTCACAGAACGAGGTCCATGTAGCACTTCGTTTGCAGTATTGGCCGATATCGATTCGATACGAATATAATTTGACATGTCGATATCGATACTGATACCGATACTGATCGATATCGATTCGATACGGATACCGTTTGACATGTCTTGATTCGATATCGACGGATATCGATACTGGTCGATACCGACTTGTAAAAGCATGTAGAAGGAGAGACTTATCTATCGTACGTAAACCAATCGGGAAGGGTGACTATAATTTCATTCAATTCTAAATTTAGTAAGAAAATGACACAATAAATATTTTAAATTATGCCTAAATATATAATACATTTTTTTCTAGATTTTTAATAATTACTTATCTTTTTATTTATTAAAAAATCGATAGATCCGGTAGTGTCGATACCACCGATCATGATACTCATATGAAAGTTTGGATACCGATTCCGATACCGCAAACCTTGGGTAGGAGTACATCCACAATTCAACAAGCTTTGTGTTCATCCTGTTATTTTGTTCAAGTATTAGAGTTTGGGTCTACAAATCATTGTTCACTACTAGTCTACCTACGTGAATAGTAATTTGGAGATTCAAATACTAACGTCGGACAATTGAAAATCCAAATTCTAATATCTACTATTATGTTAGACTATATTAGTAAATAACCCTAATTTTGTGGATGAGCCTTGCAAGTCTTGTTAGTTTCATGTGGTTGAAATTCTCCGAGAAATGTCATCCAGCAAGTCTTTCCAATCTAATGCATAGCTCCAACTGCACACGTTTGTTCGTACCGAAAGATAATAGTATGATGCGTGGATCACATGGTAGCATGTGATGAAAATCACTTCCAGCAGTTGCAAATATCATATGTACACATAAGAATAAGCAAACAAAAGTCGAGCAAGAAAGGCATTCACAGTTTAGCAAGAAGTTTGTACAATAGAGAACATTGTAGAGTTTGCTTTCTTTGTGAACAACTTTGAATATGATAATATTAGGAATTTACTAAGGGTACCAGTACCACAAAGGTGATAGGGACATCATCACCGCCTCGTTTGGTTTGCGGAAAGGAAAGAAAATTAATTTTTGCTATTTTATTTTGTTTAAACAATTATCATTTCTATTAAAATAATTCCGGTGTTTGGAATGATTGGAAGGGAAAATCAATAATTGAGACTAGAAAAGTGAATCCATGAGATGTGTGGGGGTACCATTTGTCCTCCCATTTTTATTTTTCTTGGAATCAATTTCATCTCATTTCTTTTGGCATCCGAACACATGAAATGAATGACTTTTTTTTTCAAAGTCCTGATTCCGCGAACCAAATTTCTATTTTTTTTTTCTTGGAATTAATTTTCTTTCCTGCTTATTTTCTTTGGCATCCAAATACATGAAATGAAACCAAAGTCCTGATTCCGCGAAACAAACGTGACCTTAATTTGTAAAAGTGATAGGTGACAACACACAATTTGTTGCACACCATTTCAAACACTCAACTCCCTCCTCCTCTTACCCAACTTACTCTTAGTCTTTATAGTTTCATTATAGGGGTTTGGAAGTTTTAGAAATTGTAACAATCGAAATGAGAACGACGAAGGACTGAAGGATTATGACAGTCCTACTTGTAAACTCTATGTCCTAGGACTGTCAAGATTCTAGTAGTCCTAACAACAGTAAGACTACCAAAATCCCGACGGTCCTAGGACACACACATATATGTATGTTCTAGGACTGTCAGGATTATGGCAGTCATAACAACAAGTTCGGACTTTCAGAATTTTGTTAAACAAGTCAGGACTTTCAAAATTTTGTTTGTCCTAGGATAGAGAGATATATAACTTTATGTACTAGGAATGTAAGAATTCTGACAGTCCTAACAACAGTCAGATGTGTAAGCTTATTTTTAAAATTTTCAAACCCCATAATGAAATTCGGAACCACCACTTATTGTGTTTGGAATAGGTTGCAAGAGGAAGTTGTGTGAGAGGATGAAAAAACACAAGTTGTGTAAGAGGAAGAGAAAATATAAGTTTGGGGTTTTAAAATTGTGTGTCATCTCTTAACATTTTTAAAAGGTAATGGGTATCAAAAAATGACCATAATTTTTAAAAGATGTTATATATCTTTTTTTTTTTTTTTTTTTTTTAATATATATATATATATATATATATATATATATATATATATATATATATATATATATATATTTTCTTTTAAAAGATTGGAGATATATATATATATATATATATATATATATATATATATATATATATATATATATATATACTTTTGCATCCCCAAATAATTCTCTCTTTCACATCCGTTGGATATTGTTTAAGTCATCTAATCTTAATCGTTAATTTTTCAACGGTTAATATTAGATGACTTAAACAAAATCCAACGGGTGTTATCATGTAAATTCTTGGGAGATGCAAAAGTGAGAGGATGTGGATTATTCCTCTCTCTCTCTATATATATATATATATAGAGAGAGAGAGGGGGGAGGGAGAGAGATCCGCATCCCTTACTTTTTGCATCCCCAAACATCTCCATGTTATCAACCGTTGGATCTTGTTTAAGTCATATAATCTTAACCATTGATTAACCATTGATTTGAATGGTTCAAATCAACGGTTAAGATTAGATGACTTAAACAAGATCCAACGGTTGATACATGGAGATGCAAAATATTGGAGATGTGGATCCTTATATATTGGGGATTGGTGTCTTTGCAGATTGAATGACACATGAAATCTCTAATTGTTGAAAACAAAAATAAATAAATGAGAGGTACACTATCACACAACTGTCGAGAGAAGTCAGCCCATTTAGATTCCTGCTAAAAGAACACTGAACAAGCATTTGTTAAACTCTAGCAACCAAAAATTTATGTACAGATCTAACTATTATGCAACTCAGTTTCAACATCAGTTCTCCGAGAGAACCTATATCACCATTGATGTACAAAACAAATCTCTCCCTCTCACAAAAGCTGCAAACAATACGTACTATTCTGCAATCGACCGAAACTAATGGGGCCCGGCTAATTGCTGCTTAGATTTGGTAATGTTGGTGGAGCGGTCCTAAATGCATGCTTTCTGCATCGCTCAAAGATGCTATCATATATAAGATCAAACTGCACTCCTGCTCTCTCACGATTCACAATAAAAAGAATGTGATCGCCTTCCACAATCTTGTAGTACCTGAGAAAAAAAAAAATGAAAAATTACTGCGAATGATCATTCAAATTTACTGCTAAACTGTTGGATCATAGGAAATGTCTGATACTTCCTATTCCTATTATCTGATCTATGAACAAAAAGGTACTTGTTAGCAACATAAGATTTTTATGATTGCTAGCAAGGTGCCTCTTCCTTTGAGTTGTGAATAGGTTTTCAGAGATAACCAAGTAAAGTAAGAAAGATGTAGTTTAGAAAATTTTCCAAGTACTTGTAATATCATGTTTCACATCTTTCTCACGACAGTATAGTGTAAACTAATTACTGTCAAGCACAAATGAGATTGTGATGAGTAGTTGACTACTAGTAAGAAATGTTTAATTAGTAATAGTGACCACAATCATGGAATTCTAATGAATCATTTGCAACATAAGGTTTTATGAGTTTTGTACAAAAGTATGTCATTCGAATCAGTATCAGGATCGACGGTATCGGCAGTTTTGGATCGGAGTATCGAATTTTTTTTGTATCAGAAAGAAAATAATTACTAAAATTTTAGAAAAAAAAATATTTTATACATTTAGACATATAACTTTAAGTATTTCCTGTTTTGTTTCTTAATAGCTTTGAAATTGAATTAAATAGTAGTCACCCTTGACGATTGATTTACCTGCGATAGATTTACGTTTTTTTAATTTTACATGTTTATACAACCTATGTTTATACAACCTTAGTATGCTTTTATACCCTTGTTGACTGGTCTTTTTCGTTCAATTTTTTTACCAAATTGACCGGAAAAAGGACCCACAAATGTCGGTATCGCCCATTATCGGTCAGTATCGATATTGTTCGGTATCGGATCAGAACATGTCAAATCATATCGATATCGCCGTATCAAATAGGTATCGGCCACCGCAAACTATGGTTTGTATAACAGCTATTTAAGAAAGCTTTTCGATAACAGACACAGAACATCCAACAATTATGTAGGTTTTTGGCACCTAACTACCATAAACTTGGCAACCTTAGGAAATAACTTATAGATAGATGTGATTAATGGAAAAATGTTCTTATTGTTATAGATATAAACGAATTGTTTCATACACATTATCTCCTTCAAAGCATTTCCTATTGTACACTGTACTTTCTAGCCCATAAGTTGCAACATGGTTTCTTTCTGTTCTGGTCATTCTGGCGCAATAGTGAGTCGATTATCAACTGATAAAGAATATCCTACTCAAGGAAGCATGGACACTCCAAAAAATCTAGAACGTGTTGTGGCAGGCACATATATGACACAACCGAGATGCTCCAAAAATACAATATGAACATCACATAGGTGATGTATCCGTGTCCTTATGGTCTCGTGTGGTATCCTTGTCCGTGCAACATAGATCCTATGGTTTTGTTACCAGTTTTGGCTGATACTTACAATCTTGATGTAGATACTACGAGAGTTCGGAATATAAATAACATAGAAAGGATGGCATTCTGAGTCATGAACAACTAATTCACTGGAATGGAAAATACACTGCAAAGTAAAAGGTTCTTTGTAGAAGAACTCAAATGTAACATGGAAACACTTCCATATGTGAATATGGAAAATTTTGACAGATTAGCTAATCTTATCAAAATAAAGTTAGCCAAGATATAGAGTACAAACCAGATTCCTGGTTGCAAAGGATGGCATTCTGAGTCATCCACGACGAAATGGCTTGGGTGCTCTGTTGGTAAACGAGGATGGGTCATGGATATCGTGTTGACAGCTCCATCATTGTCTTCCCAATCTTCATCCCTGTTACAACCAAACATTTGAATGAACCGTCTTTGGCATCTTAAAGGAGAAGATCTCCGTCGATGAGCTTCATATCATAGCGTGTACTTACCTGTAACCTTTGTAGGGCAGAGCCGCGTCAGAAGGATGCCGCCACTGGCTCATCTGCAAGACTCTGATGAAGAGCAACGGATGGATTCCAAGCACACCGGAGGGCACCGTGAATCCCAAACTTCCTCGTCCTCCTGGTTGCGTAGCTGAAGTAGAACGTGTTAGGGAAGGTGCGGAGGCTGGAGTTCATCTCAAGGGATCCCTGGATTGTAAGGTCGGGAAGGATCCAATCCCCTGAGGCGAAAGGGCCTACATTGCCCAGGAGTAGATCTGCAAGACCCGAGATACCGGTCTTCTTCCACCCCATCTCGAAATGATCGAACCCGAAGTTGTAGTAGTTCTTGAGCCACGCCATGTCTAACCAGTCGTAGAATATAACCCCCAAGCGACAGAGCTGAAGGAGGCATATCGATTTCATCGACCTCCAGTCTTCCGGCCTAGACATAAAATGTTACACAAATTTCTTCTTCGCATCTTAAAGACGTTATTCGTATGGATTTCGTTACTCACTCACTGCATTCCATCAAGATAGGTTCTAGTAGTCCCTTCAAGGCCCCGGACAGGGAGGTGACGCTCAGTACCCAGTCTTCAGAAGTGTTGTCATGCCCTTCAAAGGTCTGGATTCAAAGAACATGTTATAGCCCCAGAAATTCATTGAGAAATCGGTGCACCTAAGGTCTGAATTCGAAGAACATGTTATAGTCCCATAAATTCATCGTCTCTTGAAACAACCAAATCTTAAGGACAGAATGCGAGAAATCGGTGCACCTTGTCAGCTAGCATCTGCTGCAACAGCCGGATGACCTGTGCCCCAGCCGAGTGGCCAACGAAGTGAGCAGGATGATGCCGTCCCACTCCGGGAAGTGCCCTGCGATTTAGAATGGAGGCCTATCGAGAATATCGAGAGAAAAACACGAAAAATAGAGCTAGAGATCGTAGCCACCAAGCCTCACCCTGATCATATACCCTCCCGAACCTGGAATGCCCACAAGTCCGGCTGTGCTCCTCTCCGTAATCCACCTGACCGCCCTTCAGGTAGTAGAACAGCTCCCTCGCCCTGCCAAAACCACCAGCAATCTCTAAGTGACTGCCAGTTCCATCAGCAGGACTCCTGACAGAGTCAAGGGTTTCGGAACACGAACTAACCTGTCGTGGATGCTTGTCAAGGAACCCAAGTCGGGCACGAGGACCCTCTCGTCCTTCTTCTCCGTGCCCGCGAAGTAGGACAGCCCGCCGAGCCTCTGCCCAGCAAACCAAGATTGCAATGATACAAATAAGATTTAGTCCCACATCAACCATACTATTAACAACAATTATATATCATACCAATGTTGTTTTCCATTTCTACACTCATTCTACAATATGAACCATTATCTTTTCCTATTGGCACGAGTTTCGACACTCATTCTACCCTAGGAACCATTGCAATGAATTTGCCTCTTAGAAAACATAAACAAAAATAAAATAAATAACCGAAGTCATATCTCTTTTGGTCAACGAGGAGAGGTCCGGTCTCGGGATCGAACCGCGAGAGGTACGAGTGTGTGTGTGTGTGAAAATTGAGGACAGTAAGTCCAAATGGCATGCAACTTATGCCAGGCATGCAAAATAAAGAAGGTGGATGAAGAAACATATATGTATGTACCCCTTTGCCGAATCCGAAGATGCCATGGACCAAAACTATCGGAGAGGAAGAGGGGTCGTGTGGTCCCTCTTCTTCGGCCACTGGGTTAGGAATATTGGTGGGCTTGAGGGAGAGGGAAAGGGAAGGGAAGGGGAAGGGGAGGGTCTGGGAGAGGTCGGAGGCGACGGCGGTGCTGAATATGTAGAAGCCATAGAGCAGATGGACAGCAGCGCTCACGAAGAGCTCCGTCAGGCCAAGGACCCTATGGACAACCTCCCATGTTCCTCCTTCTTCTTCTTCTTCTCCTTCCTTGAGCAACACGGAGGAGGAGGAGAAAGAAGAAGAAGAGAAATGTGAGTTTGGTGGTGGGAAATCAAAGTTCCATGATATTGAATGGAGAATGTAAATATAATGAGATGATAGTGATTGGCTATATGAGAAATGACAGGTGGATTTGGTGGTCACCCACCTCCCTCTTTTTTTTTTCTCCTTTTTTTTTAACCTTTAACTTTGGAAGGAAAAAAAAAAAAAAAGGAGAGGAATAAAACTTTGGGTTGGGGGTTAAATTTGTTTTTATAATTTTGTTATAATAATAATAAGTTATTGATGGTGTTAGGGAGATGGGGTTGAGGTAGGGGAAGGGACCCTTGTTTGTAGGGATTCCTTATCTATCAAACTCATGAACCAGCTCATCAAGGAAAGATAAGGACAAAGCTCTTAAAATAGGGAGAAAGGAACCAACTTTTTTTTCTTCTTAATTGTGGATAGGTAATGAACATTTTCGATTTGGATCGGATCCAAAACTAAAAATCAAATAACTCTTATGCAATTATATAATTATATTCAATTTTATACAAATTTAATAATTAAAAGTGTACATTTTTGTGTATATTTTAAAAATAATAATCTATGAATGTGTTTTCAAGTCCAACTTTGATAATTTAATAACTATTCCAACTTTGAAATACAGCAAACGTATGTATAAAATTATATTTTTTGATAAAATTTAACCAAATTCTAACTTTGGGTCCTGTCCATTAAACAATAAAAATAGTATAATCAAACAAATCGATTAAACTAAATTGATTGTCGTTTGGTTCAATTTCCGTTATGGCAAATTTTGGTTCGGTTCAGATATTAGAAGTTCGGTTTATTCAGTTATGACTATTTCGATCAGTTGAAACCGAATACTTATCCCTAAGATTTGACATATCTACATATTGTCAATATTATGCACTCTTAGGTTTTCGCATTACGATGAATACGATGAATTGCCATTAGCCATTAAGCAATATAAGACCAATATCAAACTTCATTTGGTTGTATGTCTACTCTATCGTAGGGAGGTACTAGGGGAAAAAAGAAAGATTGTTATTTAAGATAACAAAACATCTAACTCATAATTTACACTTCAAGTAGAAAAAGAAGAGATGAATATAAATGCAAAGTTTTCAGGCACTAGATCCCGTTTTGATCAACGAATGAAGATATGAACATAATCATGTTTCATGTTGACCCGGATCAAATCATAAGGCCAGATTTGGTTGTAGTTCAGGTATAAAAAAAAGTAAAATCATTCCTTTCTTACGTTTGGATGCATGAAAAAAAAGGTGAATGAAAGGAAAATAATTTTCAAACGATCCCCCACTCAATGATTTATTTTCTCATACTAAGGATTCACTTTGCCTCCTAAATTTTTTTGGCATTTACGCCGGAGAAAAAAATGAATATGAATAGCAATTTTCCAAGCAAAAACAAATAACAAGGAATTGATTTTTTCTTCCTTTCATTCCCTGAGGCCCAAGGAGTTTAGTAATCAGAAGAGTTAGAGAAAATCAAAGGCCAATCACTAAAAAATGCAAAGTTAATTAAAATAATTAAGAATAACATATAAAGCATTTTAGAGTATTATTTTACGGATTGTTTTTTAACTATAACTTGATGGCCTTATATAAAAATCCGAGTCCATAACTTAGACAAAAAAGGAAAAAAAAGGAAAAAAGCCAAGTCAAAAGAACAACATTTGCCCACGCCTAATCTTATCCACACAGCTAATAGTTTCTTCTTTTTTTTCCCACTATATTCTTGTCAATTTCTTTGAACTCACTGTTAATAACCTCTATATTGTAAATAGAGCTAACCTAACCCATGGTAGATGTTCCTATTTTTCTTTGGTGCAAATTGTTTTTTTATATGGGGTGTAATTGTGTCAATATTTAGTCATAATTTTTTGGCTATTGGATTCAACCCTTAAAAAAATAAAGAAAAATTTTGAGTAGCACCTCACTTAGATAGTCTATTTGTATGGTGCATCCCACATTGTTTGCTATATGTATAAGTAGTCCCACTTTCGTTTTTTCGTCAGTTTTGACGGTTAGCCGTGTTTGACCCTTAAAAAAGACGAAAATGTCCCTCTTCCTCCTTCCCTCCTCCCCCCGCTGCCCCCCGCCGCTGCTGCTGGCTGCTGGACGGGGGAGGGACGGCAGCAGGGGGAGCGCGGTG
>JANAVB010032255.1:0-88953 GCA_029216955.1 Iris pallida
TGATCAGCCCGGGCCCAACCCATCCCCTGCCCGACCCATGGTGTAAGCCATGTAGCAACAGCCTCAGTAGCTCTCGGCCAGCCCAAAGAATAGCCCGAGCGCCCACAGTATAACAAAATTTGCATATGTAGTATATATGCATCCCGAGCGAACAGAGAGGGGGGAGCGCAATCGAAAACCTAAAGGAATAAACCCTAGCCAACTCGCCAACTCCTTCCCTCACGCACGCCCACCCCTGGGCGAACCACCCCACGGCCGTGCGCCGCCGCACCAGGCCGGAGACCAGCCACACAGGGCGTGCGAACAGAGAAGCGGCGGACAGAACACAGCGACAGCCGGGTAAACTTCCTCCCCTGATTTCTTCTCGATTACTCAATCATTTTCGATCTCGTAAATTCCTACGGAGAGTCGAAATAACCTAATATGAATCCCAGTAAATAGATTCCACAATAGATTAGCACTGTGTCCAGAAAATCGACGCAAAGATCGATGAGAAACTGCTCTAAAACAGAGCATACCACCTACTCGAACCCCGACTTAGAAAGACGATTCAGGTCAGGATGTTCAGAATTTTCTAAAACTATTTGAAGACACTTTAGACAACATATAGGGCTTCACAATCCTTTTTGTGGATTCAAAAATCATCGACTACGCGTCGAGAAATCGAATCCCAAAGTTCCTAAAAACCTGTTTTAAAAACTAAAAATTCATCCACACGACGTGCGTCCCGCCAATCCGGGCGACGTGGTCGCGAACCGAAAGCATCGAAAGCTGCGTAACGGCTTCGTGGTCATGTGGGCTTTGACGGAATTTAAATTGGTTGCGTGTGCGCGACGAATTGATGCGTATCCGTCGAAATTCACCGTATCGGTCACTTTACAATTTTCTAATTACTTTGTGCACGTTCGTCAGATCGAGACAAAACTTGCGCCAACAGGACCGTATCATTTTTCTGGTCCTGTATGCCAAGTTTGGTCCGATTCTGAGCCAGTTGGTAAAATTGCCGTTTTGCGGGTCCCACGGTCCGACTCAACGGGTGATTTTGTGCACGGCCCGCCGGAATCCAACTCTGGACATACGGTTGGGTTCGTATCGGGAAACTAGATCCGTAGACATATAGTTTGATGACTTTAGAGGCCATTGATTCTGGTACGCTTTTCGGTACAAAACAGGTCCAACGGCGGACACCGTTTTTGCCCAAAATTACCGTTTTGCCCCTATTTCCAGAATTTGACTTAAAAACAGGCAATACTAGCTAATTTGACTATTCTGAGAATGTTGGTAATGTTTGTTTCAGCTTTCGGAGACACTTGTGAGATTTGGACTTATTTGGCTTAACAGTTGACGGTATCTTATTGGTTCTTCGCGCTGCCTCCAGGCAAGTATACCTTGCCTTCCTCTACAGTTTTATTTACATGCATTGTATTTTTTTTCCAGTTTTGATTATTTATGGACATGTGCTTTTCGTATTATATTATTTTTGAGTTATTTTTATTGCATATAGCCGTGTCCATGTTTGGTCTTGTGGTTCACACTTGGAGTTTCTTGTCAGTACCTTGCTTGAGTCGTGTCATAGAACGAGTACGTGTATTTGAACTGCTAAATCCTTGATATTGTTTCCTTATCACCAGAGAGTCCACACTCGGGACGAGGGTGTTTTCTTGATCTGTTTACATCCGTGAGTCCACACTCGGGACTAGGATGTCGATTATTTACACCAAAGAGTCCACATACGGGACGAGGGTGTTGACTTGATTTGACTTGATTTACATCAGAGAGTTCACACTCGGGACGAGGATGTAGTACTTGCACCAGAGAGTCCACACTCGGGACGAGGGTGCCTTGCCGTGAGCTAACCAGAGAGTCCACACTCAGGACGAGGGTTAGTGCTTAGTTCAAACCCGTGAGTCCACACTCGGGATGAGGGTTTGGTTCTTCCATTGATCTCGTGTATCGTTCATCTGGCAGTTCATTTATGCGTAGTTGTTCTAGTGTTTGTGTCCGTGTTCGTGTTCGTAGTCATTGGTCGTGTTCCCATTTTTCTTGTTTATTTTTTTGTGCATGATAAAACTGTTAGATAGGCATGTATATTATGTATCTTGCTATGTCCTCTCAGGACCTGATGATCTCCTCAGGTTTAGCGATTACATGGAGTTAAATAGTAGTTCTAGATGGCAGAGGATTTGGTTCTTGTGGGATTCAGGTATCATTATTACGTTTGTTATCCTTTCGTGCTTTACATTCCTTATCACGAGTTATCCTGTTTATTGATTCACTTTAGAGACTCTAGTTATATTCTTTGAGTCTTATCAGACATTTATGCTAGTGGGCTGCAGACCATGACCTATAGTGTTTATTCATATCTATTCTTCTTATTGTGGATTGAGATATAGATTTGTTTGCTATGATTTGGCAGTTTACCCTAGCCGTGACAGCGTTTACGTATTCGAGTCGGACTGGAGTCCTCTTGATGCGTAGCTGGCTTGTTCACGCTCTCGCATCCGAAAAGTGGGTACGGGTCGTGACAGATAGTGAGCAGAATGGTGGGCAATACGAAGACAACGGACGAAGTACCCAAAAAGAAGCAAGGTGATCAAGAGAAAACAAGGAAGAAGAAGCTCAACCACAAATGATAAATTCATCTTCCTTGTTCAAGGCAAAGGAGTTTCGCAAGATGAACCCACCAAAATTCAACGGCCGAGCAGAGCCTGATGTGATCGTAGGATGGCTCGCGGAGATGGAGGACCTGTTTAATCTGCTTAGCATTGAAGGGTCCCAGAGGGTAACTTGTGTGGCGTTACAGCTGCAACTGAGGGCGTACGACTGGTGGGCAGCTAAGAAACAGGAAATTTACGAAGCCGATACAGATGCCATGATTTCCTAAAAAATATTCAAGGAAGCTTTCCTCGAACAGTACGTTCCTCGCGCCGTCCGTCAACAAAAAGAAGACGAGTTCATGACGCTGCGACAGGGAAATATGTCTATCGACGATTATGATTTGAGCTTCTTAAAGCTGGCAAAGTTTTTGGCGCCTTCCTGCCCAACAAAGAAGCCTGGTGTGAACACTTCCAACAAGGCCTAAATGACGAATTGCGAAGGGACGTCATGAATCAAAGGTGTCGAACATACCGTAAATCCTATAATACCACTCTTGATAGTGAGCGTATCTTTGGCCGTATGACGAGTAGAGGCATCCGTAACCACTTCAACAAGCGTCCTAACGACGTCGGGGGATCGGGAATAACAAAATGTCCGAACAGATTCGATGACCGAGGCCATGGCAGTCAGCACTGCACCAGGTGCGGTAGGCGTGGGCACCGAACCATCGATTGTGTCACGAGATCTTGCTACAAGTGTGGCGAGGTAGGCCATATAGTTACATATTGCCTGCAAAAAGTTTCGAATCAACCCAACCCACCAAGGAACGTTCCGAATCTGTATAAAGCGTCGATACTGCAAGGCGCAAATGCGGTGCCCGTCAACCAGCAGAACCAACGCCACGGAGCTCAAGACCGAGTTTATGCCTTAACTCGGGACGAGGCATTTGCGTCTGATACTGTTGTAACATGTATATTACTCTAAAAAATATACCTGCTCGAGTACTATTCGATTCGGGTGCGACGCATAGCTTTATATCTGCTGATTATACGAAAGAAAATAAAATAACCATTCAATCACTAGATATGAATATTAGCGTTAGCACTCCGTTGGGAGTCGATATGCCTGCGAACTTTATTTGTAGGGATGGCCATATTTGCATCGGAGGAAGAAATCTATCTTTGGATGTCGTCCTACTAGACATCAAAGAGTACGACATAATCCTGGGCATGGATTGGTTAGGCGCTTGTCATGCAACGATCGAGTGTACGGAGAAGAGAGTGGTGTTTCGTCTTCTTGGCGAGACAGAGTTCTCATATTCGTGCGGTACGGTCTCGAAGACGGTAATGATGGTATCGACAATATCGACGAGACGTATGCTGCGTTTTGGCTGCACGGGATACTTGGCATCAGTTCGAGACACGCGAAAGGATAATACAAACGCAATGCAGACTGATGTTGTGGCAGATTTTCCTGACGTTTTTCCTGACGAGATGCCCGGGGTGCCGCCGGATCGAGAGATAGAATTCAGCATCGACACCTTTCCGGATACACGGCCGATATCAAAGGCGTCTTACCGAATGGCTCTAGCAAAACTGAAGGAGCTGAAGGTACAATTATAAGAGTTGCTAGACCGCGGATTTATTTGCCCTAGCATCTTTTCGTGGGGAGCTCCCGTATTGTTCGTGAAGAAGAAGGTGTAGGAACGAAATCGTAAAGCAGAATACTCTAGAGGGGGGGTGAATAGAGTTGGCAGCGGAATAATGCTAATTAAAAAATGTTAGCAACAAGATCACAGAATAATAATCATAACTAAATAATGTAAAGGCAGAGATAAGAAAGCAAATGCAAAGACAGCGATGTATACTGGTTTTCCTCTGTTGAGGACTAGTCCAGTCGGTAGAACTCTTGCTACCAGTTGAATCCAATATTGGCAAAACCGTAAGTTTTCTTACGAAGTCCTTGCAACTTCTACAACGCAAGCTTTGATACGAAGAACTCGTCCAACTTCAATTGTGAAGAGGTATTCTTCTATCAAGCCTTCTGATTACAATCACTCTGAAACTTCTAGATCGCACCGCACTGGCAAATCGACTAGAGGATTGTAACTGGCTTGGGATCTGAAAATTAAAGCTCGAGAAAAACTCTTTGGAAGGCTGAAAGCTTTAAGTAGAGAGAAGATTGAAAGTGAATGAGTGAGTAAAAATGATCGAAATCCATCTCTATTTATAGGAGTTCCAAAGACAGAATTCGGGCAGAACTCGATGAGAAAATCTCGGTCAAATCCGCAACTGCAGGAGGACCAAGTTCTAAGGAATTCAAAAACAAAACGGCCACTAACCGAACTCAGGCCGAACTCTGGCCGAGTTCTGTCAGGGTTAGATTAGGGTTTTTAAAATTAATTTTGGAGAATTTTGAAAACCTTTTTGGAGCTTTTGTAAATACGAATATTTTTCAAAACTAAGGACATTTTTAAAAATATTTTGAAATTATTTTGGAATAGCCTATTTGCCAGTACGACTCGGTGTACAAAGTATTTCTAGACTCAAATAAAATGAAAAATACATTGCTCAAAGAAATACAGACTCGAACAGGCAAACAACGCTTCGGTCTTGAACTGAGTAGATAGCCATTCTTGAGTATGTCCAAGAGTCCGAGATATCCTGACTAGCGCCATATATCGAGACAAAGTTTGATCAATTATTAAAATCAGTTTGACCATATGACCAAATGGGCCAACAATCTCCCCTATTTTGATAATTGACAAACTATGAATGATATAACATCTTTTGAGATAAGATATCACAAAAATTGTTCAACATTGTTCAAAATTGTTCAATCCATGTATTATGCTCAAAACAAAATGTTAGATCCTTTTTCTCTCCCGTTGTCACTTAGCAAAATAATTACAAAGAAATAGGCTCCCCGCAATTAAAGCATAAGCTACAACAATGAAAAAATATAAGAAATAATATCTCATGCAGTAAAGAAAAATATAACAGAGAATTATTTTACAGGCAGTTTATAATATAGAAGCAGATAAAGTTGCTAGAAATAAATAAATAAACTGATGTCAAAGATAAACTACGTATCCCATAAAGATGAAATGATGTTCAAGAGACATCAAGAAATATCCAGTACAAGTTCTCAAAAGAAATGAACATAAAAACTAGAAAGAGAGAAACTTGGAATGTCGGAGCATTTCCAAGTGTACAGTAGACAATAGCTAAGTCTCAAAATCAGCTAATATATCACATCTCCTCCTCCTCCTCTCCATCATCATCATCAGCATGACCGACATGTCCAGAAGGACCAGCTCCAGAAGTACCAGTGCCAGAAGGGTGAGGAGGGGCGCCAGCGTAAAACTCACCAACAAAATCTCGAGTAGGAGCACGATCAGAACGATACCAATCATATGCGTTACCGGGCTGAAAGTAGGCATGAACAGCCTCATCCTCACAGCGGTAACCAGAAAAGGCTGGATCTCTAGGAATAGAACCGGCAAAATGTCCAGTCTGAGCAAATCGGAGATCAGCTAGAGAATTTGCTATCGCCTGATAACGAGTGACATCGCGGAACTCACGTTCGCGAGCCATATCCGTCATCGAGACGTACAAATCAGAAAGATGCTGGTGTATGCCTTCAAAGGTCATGGCTACTGCTGAGTAGGTGGAGGAGGTGGAGCAGTAGGAGGAACAGTAGGAGGAGCAGCAGCAGTCATACTACGACGAGATAGCTTAAGAAACTTGGGCTCAGGGTCTTGAGTACAAGTTGACAGATCAATATCAAAACGTGGAAGATGCGGGGAGAATCATCGCATAAGAGAGATTTCTATCTCTTGCACGACAACGTTCCATCATCTGGATAATAGTCTTAGGGGCAGAAAAAGGAATCCCTTAAGAATATGATAATAGCAGATAGTTCAAGTGATGTGACATCATCCTTTGAAGTAGACTTCGGAAGGAGAGTGGAGTAGATGATGCGATGCAATTCATAACTAAACAAGTTCAAGTTATTTGCCTTGAACTTTCCAGAGCGAACTCGATCAGGGGCACAGAGTTCAGCTTTGAAACTAGCAAGTGTCGTGCCGTCGGGAAAATCAAATTTAGTGAAATCATCAAGCGGTGCACCCTCGTTAGGAATACCAAGGATTTTCGCTAAGAGGACATCATTGAACTCGATATCTAGTCCGCCAACACGAATACTTACATCAAACGTATTTAGTATGATATTGCAATAGAATAGTCTAATAGCATTAGTAGCTGCCGGGAAACAAAGTTTAACAACGTGTTGTAACCCTAATGCCTCAAAATAAGGGTGGTGTTCTGGAAACACAGTCCATTTGATAGGAGCGCCTGTGCATATGGATCTCATAGAGAAGTCTCCATACCACAGAAGGGCTTGATCTAGGGTTGAAAATAAAACCCATCGAACGCGCCATCGCTCGATTGAACTGGTGAAAAGAGGGAATCCGTGTGTGGATTTGAAGATGATCCTTCCTACTAGGATTGGTCGTCTTCTTCTCTTGAAGGGGTTGAATCCCTTAGGCGGCATTGTGCACAAATAAAGTAAATATGCACGAAATTGAAAGGAGGAGAGAGACGGAGTTATATCTCCCGAAATTTAAGTATGTTGTAGAGGACAACGATCTCCGCACGAATCCAAATTTGGAGGATTTTACCACATAGATTGGGAGAACGAAGTGGTGAAGAACTAGGGTTTGAGAGCTTTCGCGCGGCTGCGTGCTGTTGTGTGAAGGTAGTTTTAGAAGCAAAAAGAAGAAGAGGCTCTCGGGTTCTGGTTATATAACAAGATACCACTAACCGAACTCGGGCCGAATTCGGTCCGAACTCTGGCCGAATTCGCCTGGGGGTTCTGTTAGTTGGTTTGGGCCATTTTTTTCATTGACTCATTTCAAAAATTTAATTCAAAGATTAGTAATTTCAACCTTCAATTAATATAATTAATATTATTTTATAGATTAAATATCGTTACACAGTGACTGTCTCAGATTAGCTGTAGGAGTACTGTCCCAGTTGGCGGAGGTTCACCGGGAAACTCTTAAGTACCGCTTTGCTTCAACCGTAGTTGTGGTGACAAACAGACTCTTTATTGGCTTGTCTCTAACACAGTTTTTGCGTATTGAAAATATAATCATAAAACAAAATTAATTAACATTATTAACGTCCAAAATTCCTAATTCTCGACGTAAATAATTGAAACGATCTTCTGCTAGAGGTTTTGTGAAGATGTCAGCTAATTGATTCTCAGTGTCTATGTATACAAGGTCAATATCTCCATTCTGATGATGATCTCTAAGAAAATGATGTCGGATATCGATATGCTTAGTACGAGAGTGACATACTGGATTCTTAGTCAAATTAATTGTGCTCGTGTGTCACAGAAAATAGGAATATGTGTGAAAAATAAATCATAGTCTTCCAAGGTTTGTTTCATCTACAAAATCTGAGCACAACAACGTCCTGCGGCGATATACTCAGCCTCTGTTGTTGATAGGGTTACAGAATTTTGCTTTTACTAAACCATGAGACTAAAGCCTTGCCTAAGAAATGACATGTGCCGCTGGTACTTTTTCTATCAACTTTGCATCTAGCAAAATCTGCATCCGTAACCAATAAGGTCAAAGGACTTAGTTTTGGGATACCATAAGCCAACAGAAGAAGTGCCCTTAAGGTATCGAAAGATACGCTTAACTGCGCACAGATGTGATTCCTTTGGATTAGCTTAAAAATGTGCACACAGGCAAACACTAAACATAATATCTGGACGACTAGCAGTTTAAAAAGTAAACTACCGATCATACCTCGATACTTACGTGTGTCGACAGACTTGCCTTGTTCATCAATATCAAGCTTTGTTAAAGTTGCCATCGGAGTGCCAATAGGTTTGACATTGTCCAGATCAAACTTCTTTAGCAAATCTTTTGTGTACTTGGCTTGATTTATGAATATCCCATTGTCAGTTTGTTTGTTTGCAGTCCGAGAAAGAATTTCAGCTCTTCCATCATGCTCATCTCAAACTTATTCTGCATACACTTAGAGAATTCTTGACAAAGAGATTCATCAGTAGATCCAAATATAATATCATCAACATAGACTTGTATTAAGAGAAGCTTGCCACTAAAAGATTTAATAAAAAGTGTAGTGTCAACCTTGCCCTTTGAAAAACCGTTGTCAAGTAGGAAAGAGCTTAGACGATCATACCAAGCACGAGGGGCTTGTTTTAAACGTATAAATTTCTTAAACTTTCACTTGAAAACATGATCAGGGTTTTTAAAATCTGTGAAATCTGGAGGTTGTGCTACAAAACTTTTTTTTTATAAAACCATTTAAAAATGCACTCTTGAATCCATTTGAAATAATTTAAAATTATAAAAATATACAAATGCACATAACATGCAAATGGATTCTAATCTCGCAACTGGGGCATAAGTCTCATCGTAGTCGATACCTTCTTCCTGATTGTATCCTTGAGCTACGAGTCGAGTCTTATTACGAGTCACTAAACCATTCTCGTTCAGTTTATTTCGGAATACCCATCGGGTGCCAATGACCGGATGATCAATAGGCTTGGAAACAAGTTCCCAAACTTGATTCCGTTCAAATTGGTTTAATTCCTCTTGCATAGCATCTATCCAAAACTATCACTACATACTTCATCAATAGTTTTGGGTTCTAGCTGTGAAATGAATGCAATACTAGAAACAATATCTCTACTGGATGTGTAGAGTACTTACACCTTTGGTAATATCACCAATTACCAAATTGGATGATCAGCCGTAAATTTTAATCTTTTCAGCAGACTCTGAAGGTAGCTGGTTCCTGGATCTTCTCTAGGAGGATCAGCTAGTGCTGAGCTTGGTAGAGAATCATGGTGTTGAGCTTGGTACAGTTAGATCTTCGTCATTGTCATCGATAGTCATTGGTTCAGTTCATCAAAGGTGACGTTGATTGATTCTTCGATGATTATAGTTCGTTTGTTGAAGACTCTGTATCCTTTGCTCTTGGCCGCATAACCTAAAAATATACCTTCATCGCTTTTTCGTCAACTTTCCCAAATTATTTGTATTAAGAATAAAGCATTTACAACCAAATATTCTAAAATATGAAACTGATAGAATTCTAGCAAACCATAACTCAAATGGAGTCTTCTTCGATTTGGGTCGAATTAGAACTCTATTGAGAATAAAACAAGCTGTATTGACAGCTTCAGCCCAGAAATATTTGGGTAGACTAAACTGGTTTAACATTACTCTGGCCATTTCGGATAGAGTTCTGTTCTTACGTTCCACAACTCTATTTTGTTATGGAGTCCTAGGGCAGAGAGAACTCGTGTACAAAATCGTGTGTGTCACAAATTGCTCAAACTCTGCATTTTCGAACTCGCCTCCATGATCGCTTCTAATACGAGTGATCATGTAACCTTTTTCATTCTGTACTTTCTTGCAAAAGGCGACAAATTCGGATAATATATCATTCTTGCGTGTCAAAAAGTATACCCACGTGTATCTAGAGTAATCATCTACAATTACAAAAGCATATAACTTACCTCCGAGGCTAGCAACTCTTCTAGGACCAAATAAGTCTATATGTAGCAATTATAGAGGTCTAGTAGTACATACTGCGTTTACTGACTTGAATGTGGATCTGGTAGCTTTGTTTTTTCACATTGGCTGCATACCGAATCCTTCTTGAATGTTATGTCCGATAAACCGCGTACTAGCTTCTTCGTGGATAATCTTGAGATTGTGTCCATATTTGCGTGACCGAGTCTCATATGCCACAGATAACTCTTATCACTTTTAGCCATTAAGCATCTACCTGAAATGTTAGTTTCTTCCAACAAATAGAAAATATATATATTGTCTTCCCTGATACCTTCAAAGATAGTACTACCAGTTGAGCTATCAACTATAGTACATTTGTCTTTGCCAAAGTTGATGCCATAACCATGATCAGCTAAATGACTTATACTGAGTAGATTATGTTTCAACTCGGTAACCAGACAGACATCCTTAATCACAGGATAGGAAGATTTACCAACATCACCGATACCAATGATATACCCTTTCAAGTTATTACCGAAGGAGACATAACATTCCTTCTTCTTCTTCGACAGTGTTGCAAATAATGTAGCGTCACCGGTCATATGCCGTGAACAACCGCTGTCGAGGATCCATTTGCTTTTAGCATGTGAAAGGTGTTCCACCTACAAAACAGTTTGCAGATAAAACTTTTGGTACCCATTTCTTGTAGGGTCCTGAATGTTAGCTTTTGGTATCCATGCATAATATTTAAATCAACAAGCTTTCTGATTCTACATGCAGGAGAAATATGACCAGTATGGCCACAATAATGACATTGTGCATGTTTAGTGTTGAAAGCTGAGTGATGTGCATGTTCGTAGGTTTAGGTTTTCTAGTATAGAAGAAAGCATACCTATAATCCTGTTTGGGCTTAACCTTTTGGGGTAAAGGTTTGATATGGTTAGGTCTGACAGTGTTTGGTTTGGGAATATTCCGATTATTCGGTAAGTGACACATGTTAGGGTAGGAAGCAGCAGTCTCAGAATGTTTTCCTAACCTAATTTCCAATCTTTTGGAAGTGTCATACAACTTAGTATAGTCAGAAGTGAGTGCTTCCATTCTGACTTGTGCACTTTGAAGACTTTTCTTCTCTTTAGAAAGTTCTTCTTTCAGTTGGTCAATAACCTTGTCTTTTTCTTCGGATGACTTGGTAGTCTCGTGTAATAAGAGCTTAATAGAAGAAAGCTCACCAGACTCACTAACATTATCTTTAACCTCAGCTAGTAGGTCGATAAGTCTTCCTATTTCACCTTTGTACCTTTGAGTACCTTCTTAGAGGTCTGATATTTGCTACGCAGTTTCCTGTAATCACTTATCAGTTCACTGAAGGCATCTCCTAATTGCTCAAAGGTGAAGTCATCGTATGTATCAACTACAGGTTCAGAGAGTACCTGATCGGATGCCATAAAGCATACATTTGCAGCATCTTCTGATTGTTCATCTTCTGAGTCGCTGGCTTCACTTTCATGCCATATGCTGGTGTTGGCATATCTCTGAGATGTTGATCTCTTCAGGTTCCCTTTCTCATACCTGTTGCTCTTCTTGCTTGATGATGAGTTTGTAGGACAATCTTCTTCAGTGTCCTTTCTTCTTGCAGCCATAGCAGACAACATCATCTTGATACCTGTTGTTGCTGCTATTGTTTATTTGGCTTTCTTCTCATATCTCATAAATCTTTTGAATTTTCTTGCTAGGAGTGCTTGATCTTCAGCATCAGATTCACTACTGTCTGAATCACCTTCAACAGCTTTTCTGTGCTGAGCCTTGAAAGCGATCGTCTTCTCCTTTGGTACAGGCTCTTCAAAATCTTGTAGCTCCAGTTCATGAGTGAGTAGCTTACCATGAGTACTTCGAGGGACTAGTTGTGAGGTCGTTCCCTTCAATGATTGCAGTAGCCTTTGGAATCCAGTTTTTGGTAAGTGCTCGCAGGAGTTTGCGAATCTTTTCATGGTTACTGTAATTTGCCTAGGGAGGACAAAGGATTTACAATATCCAAGAATCTTTCTAACATCTGAGTAACTTTTTCGTTGGGCTTCATCTTGAATACCTCATACTCTTGAGTAAGTCTGCTGACCTTTGATTCTTTGACTTGAGTCGTGCCATCATGTGTGACTTCAAGAAGCTTCCACACTTCATTAGCAGTTGTGCAGATAGAACCCTGTTAAATTCAGTTCTGTCTAAAGCACAAAATAAAGCGTTAATAGCACGTGCGACAAGACTGGCCTTTTTTTTTCTTTCTCTGTATATCTGTTATGGGGTTTTTCAATTAAAACTCCATCAACATTTATACGAGGTGGCTTTTGATAGCCATCAATAACAATAGACCATAAATCAAAGTCAAGTGATTTCAAGAAGAAACTCATCCGTGTTTTCCAATAGGTATAATTCGTACCATCAAAAAGTGGAGGTCTGTTTGTGGCCTGGCCTTCACTTGTGAATTTCACAGTTGCCATGTGTTGTGCTGTGATCTATATAACAATTAGTTAAATGAATAAATAATTGCAATGTTACCTTGCTTTACCTGTAACCCCGCTCTGATAATTGTAGGAACGAAATCGTAAAGCAGAATACTCTGGAGGGGGGGTGAATAGAGTTGGCAGCGGAATAATGCTAATTAAAAATGTTAGCAGCAAGATCACAGAATAATAATTACAACTAAATAATGTAAAGGCAGAGATAAGAAAGCAAACGCAAAGACAGCGATGTATACTGGTTTTCCTCTGTTGAGGACTAGTCCAGTCGTAGAACTTGCTACCAGTTGAATCCACTATTGGCAAAACCGTAAGTTTTCTTACGAAGTCCTTGCAACTTCTACAACACGAGCTTTGATACGAAGAACTCGTCCAACTTCAATTGTGAAAAGGTATTCTTCTATCAAGCCTTCTGATTACAATCACTCTGAAACTTCTAGACCGCGCCGCACTAGCAAATCGACTAGAGGATTGTAACTGGTTGGCTGGGATCTGAAAATTAAAGCTCGAAAAACTCTTTGGAAGACTGAAAGCTTTAAGTAGAGAGAAGATTGAAAGTGAATGAGTGAGTAAAATTGATCGAAATCCATCTCTATTTATAGGAGTTCCAAAGACAGAATTCTGGCAGAATTCAGGCAGAATTCGGGCAGAACTCGATGAAAAATCTCGGTCAAATCCGTAACTGCATAAGGACCAAGTTCTAAGGAATTCAAAAAACAAACGGCCACTAACCGAACTCCGGCCGAACTCTGGCCGAGTTCTGTCAGGGTTAGGTTAGGGTTTTTAAAATTAGTTTTAGGAAATTTTGAAAACCTTTTTGGAGCTTTTGTAAATACGAATATTTTTCAAAACTAAGGACATTTTTAAAAATTTTGAAATCATTTTGGAATAGCCTATTTGCCAGTACGACTCGGTGTACAAAGTATTTCTAGACTCAAATAAATAAAAAATATATTGCTCAAAAAAATACAAACTCGAACAGGCAAACAACGCTTCGGTCTTGAACTGAGTAGATAGCCATTCTTGAGTATGTCCAAGAGTCCGAGATATCCTGACTAGCGCCATATATCGAGACAGAGTTTGATCAATTATTAAAATCAGTTTGACCATATGACCAAATGGGCCAACAGAAGGATGGATCGATGCAACTATGCATCGACTATCGGGAACTCAACAAGGCGACCGTGCGGAACAAGTATCCTTTGCCACGAATCGACAACTTGTTTGACCAACTGCAAGGCGCGTCAGTATTTTCAAAAATCGATCTTCGTTCAGGTATAATCAATTGAAGATCAAGTCCGACTACGTATCGAAGTCTGCCTTTCGCACTCGATATGGTCATTATGAATTCCTAGTCATGCCGTTCGGTTTGACGAATGCCCCAGGCGTTCATGGATCTGACAAACCGAGTCTTCCGACCGCAAATCGATAAATTTGTAGTCCTGTTCATCGACAATATCCTTATCTACTCAAAGAATCGAGAAGAGCATGCGGTTACATTTGAAGACGGTATTGCAGACTCTGCGTGAAAATAAGCTATATGCCAAGCAGAGTAAGTACGAGTTCTGGAGAGTAGCGTGACATTCCTCGGACATGTGATCTCTGTCGAAGGTGTCGCGGTGGACCCAAAGAAGATTGAAGCGGTGGTAGATTGGAAACAACCTACCTCGGCTAGCGATATTCGGAGTTTCCTGGGCTTTGCGGGCTACTACCGAAGATTTGTGCGAAACTTTTCAAAACTAGCGTCGCCTCTGACTCGCCTCACCCAGAAGGGAGTAGTATTTGAATGGAGTGACGACTGTGAATCCAGCTTTCAAGAGTTGAAGCAACGGCTCGTCTCAGCTCCAATCCTTGCACTTCCAGACGGTCTAGAAGGCTTTCAGATATTCAGCAACGCATCGGGAACTGGCCTCGGGTGCGTACTCATGCAGAGAGATAAAGTCATCTCCTACGCTTCACGGTAGTTGAAGCAGCACGAGAAAAACTACCCGACGCACGACCTAGAATTGGCGGCGATCGTGTTTGCGTTGAAACTCTGGCGGCACTATCTATGGTGTGGCTTGCAGAATCTACACAGATCATAAAAGCCTGAAATACTTGTTTACGCAACGAGAACTCAACCTACGACAGCGACGTTGGCTCGAACTCATAAAAGATTACGAGCTAACGATCGAGTATACGCCGGGCAAGAGAAACGTTGTAGCCGACGCGCTTAACAGAATGTTTATGGGAACACTAGCCATAAACAAGGAGATACGGCGAGACCTTGAAACGATGGATATCGAACTTGGAATTGAGTATCGACACCTCCACCTAGCTCAGCTGAAGTTAGGATCGAGCCTGCTTAGCAAGATAAAGACCGCACAGAAGGACGACTCATTCCTGAAGAAGATGCGCGAGCTGATTCCAACAGGAAGGGCGACTGACTTTGCGGAAGAAGGAGACATAATGATGTGACTAAAGGGAAGGCTCTGCATTCCTAAAACTGCCAAACTCAGGAAAGAAATTCTGACGGAGGCACATTATGCGAAGTACTCGTTATATCCTGGAAGCACCAAGATGTACAAGGACTTGCGCACAAACTTCTGGTGGCACGGCATGAAGAAATACGTGGCTACATTCGTGTAGTAGTGTATGGCGTGTCAGCAAGTAAAAACGGAACACCAAAGGCCAGGTGGAGAGCTGCATGCAGAACCTTGTCGTTTCCGAGTGGAAGTGGGATAACATCTCGATGGATTTCATTATGGGATTTCCGAAGACGTCACGAGGGAATGATGCGATTTGGGTCATTGTTGATAGATTGACCAAGTCGGCTCACTTATCGCAATTAAAGTCGGATGGAGCGTCGATCGGTTAGCATAAATTTACGTCGACGAGATTGTTCGACTGCACAGGGTACTGGCCTCAATAATTTCGGACAGAGACGGACGATTCCTATCGCATTTTTGGACGAGCCTACAGGCGACGATGGGGACCAAACTAAATTTTAGTTCGGCGTACCACCCCCAAACAGACGGTCAGACGGAGAGAGTAAGTCAATCCTAGAAGATGTGCTGCGTCTGTGTGCGATCGATTTAAAGACTAGTTGGGGTACGCATTTGTCGCTTGCGGAGTTTGCGTATAACAACAGCTACCAGTCGAGCATTCAGATTGCTCCATACCAAGCGCTTTGCGGGAGGAAGTGTCATTCGCCAATATGCTGGGATGAAGTCGGAGAGCGACAAGTGCATGGGCCGGAACTAGTAGAACATGCCGTCGAAAAGGTCCACTTGATTCGAGATAGACTCCGCAACGCACAAAGTCGACAAAAGAGCTACGCAGATCTTCGTCGACGACCGCTAGAGTTCTTGGTCGGTGACCATGTGTTTCTGAAAGTAACGCACATGCGCGGTGTGATACGGTTCAGCGTTAAAGGCAAGTTGAGCCCGAGATTTGTAGGCCCCTTCGAGATCATTGAGCGAATTGTAACGGTTGCTTATCGGATCGCACTACCTCCTGTCTTTGCTGATGTGTACGATGTCTTCCATGTTTCATAATTTCAAAAATACGTGCACGATCCAAGTCATGTGGTTAGCTTCGATCAGTTGGAGCTACGTACTGACTTGTCTTACTGGAGGAGCCTATTCAAATTTTGGACCGCAAGGAGAAGGTGCTACGAAATCGGTCGATGTCCTTGGTCCGCATAATTTGGCGGAACCATTCAGTCGAGGAGTCGACGTGGGAGATGGAGGCAGAGATGAAAGAGAAATACCCTGCGTTTTGTCTAAATTAAGGTCAGACCCTTCTTAAGTTTCGGGACGAAACTTTTTCTTAGTGGTATATTATGTAGCGCCCCGCTTTTATCACGACCCGTACCCGGATATACGGGTACGAAACGTAGACGACGTCCAGCCTATGCTGCAGTATCGGCGGTAGAACGCTGTCTTGTACCCAATAAATATACACTACGTCTAGAAGGCCCTATAACTATAAATATACTCTAGTCACATCACAACAGCTAGGGATGATAAGACAAGAAAGATAACTAAAGCACAAGAACAACTAGAAACTACTAGAAGGAATCATAAGATAGGAAAAAAAGAAAGAAAAACAAGACGAACTAAGGATAACTACTAGGCAACTCACATAGAAGAATAGTGAGATCCACCTCAGCTAGCAACATCATGAAGTCCACTAATGGCACAACTACTCCTAAAATATTATCAACGGTATCCTGTCAGGAAAATGAGCAAGTACAAGCACTAACAGCAGTTCCATATAAATTGACAAATTCTATAAGAGACAGTATAATGAACTACAAGACAAAGATATATGAAGACTTGGGAACCGTTCGGAAGCTGAGTTATAACCCTTAAACCAAACAAGGACCGGGGTTGTAACTCTTCTCCCGAACAGAGCTTAGTCTCCAATCAAGGTATAATAATGGCATGTAGAACATGTGAGTAATCTGAATATCATAGCATGGTGAGAAAATACTGAATGTAGAACAGAACAGGATATATGATAAGATAAAGTAAATATAAAATGTGCCTCGAATATTATAGCATAATGTGATCGGTATGGGTCAAGATCAGGCTTCCAGCCGACCGGCTACAAGTACGTGGACTCGGCCCGGCCGGAATGGTAAGCTATGGAGCAAGTAGTAGCACAGGTCAGGCTATACCCATCGTGAGGTGAGGGTATAGCTATGATACAAGTAGTAACTCAAGGTGGACACTGATCACACTATCTATAATATTCTCCATCCCCGAGTAGTATACGGATCCGGACATAGCACGTCATGGCACGAGATTCCCTAAGAAGGTAGCTACTCCTTCTCAGGAATCAGTGTCAATACAAATACAAGAACAAGATCGAGCAAGTACCAGTATCCCAAGAAATCCAGGAATGACATCTCATGACAGGAATCCGGTATATACTAGTCCGTGAACTATCGTGACTGAGAATCAAGTAAGACACTACGACTGAATCGGATATAGCAGATATCAAGACAATGAAAACTATCAGTGAATGTACTCGCCTGCGATCCTGAGCTGTCAAATGGGGTCGATGCTCAGAGTGATGCTACAGACCTAAAGATAAGATATATATATATAAGCTAATTAGGGTTCAACAGTGTTAGGCTTGATTCTATAGTATAAGCTACGTAATCTAGGTCAGACTCAGTCAACTAAGTCAAACTAGGTCACACTGAGTCACACTAGGTCAAACTAGGTCACAGAAAGTCAAACCAAGTCAAACCAGGTCAAATTGGGTCAATGGTTGACTTACAGTTGACTTTTGGTCAACTGGTCAACTATGGTCAACTCTAGGTTAAACTAGGTAAAATGTTGACTCTACTTCGACGTTCAGTCAAAGCAGTCAAACATGGTCAAACAGGGTCAAGGCTAGTCTTCATAAACATCTACTAGGTCAACATATTCAATTTCAGTGGTTGTGAAATCACTGGAATCAATAGATCTCAAAATACCACAAAAAGAGAAAGATTATAATAATAGGGTAAAAACCTACAGATGTTGTCAGATGGTGAAACAACCATTACCAACGTATCCAGAATGGTCGAGATAGCTAGAATAGCCTGTCCATAAGTCCAATTTGGACACAGGGGCAAAAAGGTAATTTCGGGCCAAAATGGTGTCCGTGTCGGATCCACTTTGCACCGAAAAATGTGCAAGAATATTAGTCCACTAAACCTAACAAACTATATGTCCACGAATCCAGAATGACGATACGAACCCAACGGTATATCCAGAATTGGATTCCGTTGACCGATCTCAAATTTGGTTCGTTGACCCGGACATTGAAAACCGATTTGCACGAAAAAGCGTATCGGAGCTAATGTCCTCAAAACTCAGCAAATTATATGTCAACGAGTCCAAAATGATGATACGAAGTCAACGGTATATCCGAAATTGGATTTCGATGAGCCGAACTCAAAATGATCCGTTGACTCAGAAAGTGGGACCCCGCTTTGCCCCGAAATACGTGCTAGGGCCCACGTTCTCCAAATCAAGCAAACTTTATATGAAACATGCCAGAACGATGCCACGAGTCTACTGGTGGTGTCAGAAATTGAATCCGGAGTCCCGGGTTCAAAAATGGAATTTTACAAGTGCAACACTAAGAATTCGAACGGCCAACTTTGGCATCGAATTTGACCGACCTAACAAGCTCAAACTGAAATGAAATCTAAAGGAGGCAGGAAGAGGGTTATACCAGCTGTGCACCGGAACTGGTAGCGCGCAAAATGGAGCTGCGACGACGAAGATACGAACCCGCGAAGTTGGCATCACGAAACTGTCCAAAAATAGTTCAAATTAAAACGTCAACTTGTTGGCCAGTTTTGATGTATCAAACGACGAAATTAACGGTTCAAACTTGACAGAGGTGAAGAGGGATATACCGAGATTGAGACGGAGCAAGGAGTTCGCCGATCCAACGGTCAGATTTTCCAGAAATCTGTACGAAGTTGCTATCCCGGAGCGAACTTTCAGCCTTGATGCCGCGCGCGTCACGCCGGGATTTCGTGCAAAATGCACGAATATCCTACGTAGCACGTCGGGGAAGGAGCTGGCACGTCGGGGGTACTCGCTGGAGGGTGCGCCCGGGCCAGGGGTGGCCGGCTACGGCGGCGGCGGCCGACGGCAGCGCCGTACGGCGGCGCGACGGCACACGACGGCGGCCCGCGCACGCGCGCACTGCTGCTGCTCGCTGTAGCTGCTCGCTGCTGCTGCTGCCACGTACGGTGGCGTGCGGTGGGGCGGCGACGGCGGTGCCCGTGGCGGCGGCGGCGGAATGGTGTTTGTGGTGGTAGGAAGATGGTGGTGGTGGTGGTTGTGGGCTATGGTGATGAAGAAGGAGAAGGAGAAGAGGAAGGCCGAAGGAGTGTGGTTGCAGTGGTGGTGCTCGGCTAGGAAGGAGGAGGAGGAACTGTTGTGGTGGTGGTTGAGGGTAGAAGTGGTGGGGGTTGTGTTGGCTAATGGTGGTGGTGGTGTGTGAAGGTGGTGATGGTGTAGTTGAAATAAATAAGAAGGAGTGAGGAAGAAGAAGAAATTTTTTTTGGAGGGGGGTGTGCTGCTCTCGTCCAGGTAAGGGAGAGAGGGAGAGTGTGATGGGGGTGATGGTAAGAGAGTAGGTGAGATGTGCGTGAGAGAAAGAGAGTATAATATATATGTGTGTGTGTGTGTAATATAAAGAGAGAGAGAGAAAGATATTTTAGAGAGAGAGTGAGGAAAAGAGAGAGAGATATTTTAGTGAGAGAGAGGGGGAGTCGGCTGCCATGGGGAGAGGAGAGTGAGAGTGTAGGATATTTGTTTAGGTAGAGAGAGAATGAGAGATATATTCACATATGTATATATATATCATATACATATATATTATTAGAAGGAGAGAATAGGTATTTATACATATAAAGATAGAGGTATTTTGTGTAGGAAGAGTGCAAATATTGTAGTGGGGGTATGGGTAGCCATGGTAGGGCCTACACCCAATTAGGTCGGGTACTGGGCTAAGATCGGACAGGTTCGGGACCAAGATTTAATTAAATAACAAATTTTAAATTATTCAAAATCATGGACGAAATGGGAGCACAAGAAAAATAAATTCGATGGCACGCAAGTGGCACGTGCACAGTAGACTCAAAAGAGGCCAAGGCCATATATTGGGTCGACTGGATTGGACCGATGTCAGACCCCAAAATTAAATGGAAAATTAAATCAGGTTTTACGGTAGATAATTAATTGGCCTAATTTGACCCAAAAGTTGTGCGAAGAAAATGGAGCACAAAATGGAGTGTCTGAGTGGGACACGAAGGTCATGGGTGAAGAGCGTCTCGAGTAGATCATTCATGAGAAGTTGGTTTCAAGGAAAAGACTAGTCTGATGCTCCTAAATTAAAAGTCACGGTAACGTGCATATGATGATCAAGAAAAAGAGTGGGAATTCAATTAATAATTAAATGGTCTAAATTGACCCGAACTTGCGCGAAGCAAAAAAAGTACAAGGGAACAAGTTCGAGTGGGACACAAAATATCAATGTGAAGATAATCCCGTCTACTACAAACTTCAATAAGGAAGTTTCCAGAGACTGGCATCCCTGATGCTCTAGAATTCCAAGTCACGGTAAAGAGCATTTAATGATCAAAATTAATTAAATCAAAATGGATTATCGAAAATAATTCATTTAGAAAAATTCGAAAATAATCCCAGAAATTCAGGGGGCTTACATCCAACCCACCTTATAAAATTTCGTCCTCGAAATTAAGGTTGGTAGTGGGGTTAAAACATGATAGAAGATTTAGGTAATAAATTTTTTTTTAGGCACGATCCAAGAATGACGAGTTTTGCACGATCATGGTAATCAATTCAAAATTGTTCAGGCACGATGAGAGATTTTTGGCATGATAGAATCATGATATGAACAAAATCATATGTGCATGATTTTAGAAATAAGTCAAGTCATTGGGGCAAAATTTAGAGACGATGAGGAGACTCGAAAATATGAATGAAGTTCAAGTACGAGGTGATCTGTAGGACTTAGGTTGATGGAATTCAACCCGAAAGTCGCACAGGCCCGATCAAGATGAAAAGCTAACCATGACCAAAATAAGGTTGGCATGGTTGAGATGAAATTTCAGACACAACAACGTCGAAGTCAAAGTCTTATAGACCCGATCAAGGATTAGTAAGGAGTATGATTAATAAAATCATGAAATACGATCCAAGTTCGAACGTGATTAAAATTGGAAATAGTCTAAGTTCACTTGGCACGATAGAGGTACGACAACGAAATCAAAACTTGAGCTTCGTCCGATTACAATCAAGTCAAAAATTTGATTAACAGGATTTCAGCTCGATGAAATTTGATTTAGGGTTATACATAGGCACGATCAAGATGAAAATGATGTGATTAGGCATTGTTCGGAATAAACAATGCTTAGCACAAACATTGATCAAGAATTTAACCACCTAGTCATGGGTGAAATCAAGACCCATACGTACGTGTTCAAGAATTTTGGAATGATTAACCACTTAGGCACGATGTAGAGTAGAGCGACGAAAATCGCAAACCTATTCATGATCAGGAATGAAACCTGAGCACGAGTGACTAGAGAATCAAAATTCAAGTACGAAGGAGATCTATTTGACACAGTCGATTAGGTTCAAGATTTTTAGCACGATTTGAGGGTTAAGATTATCAAGATCATGAAAATCAAGGTCTTAAAAGCACAATTTAGGAAGGAACCCAAGTCAATTAGGCACGGTAGAAGTCAAACATGTTTAATTCTAACACGAATAATTTCGTAGTCTCACTAGTTAGTCGTGATTGAAAGTCAAAAATTCTAGCACGAGTCTGAGGTAAGATAAAATATAGTTATGATCGTTAAAATCACGGTCAAGGAAATCCCAAGTTGTCTTAGTCATGCCAAGTCATCTAGGCACGACTAATCACAAGGAATTGGATGTAATCAGGAAATGAAATCAAGGTCGAAAAGAGTTTAGACACGAGTGTCCAAAATCCAAACATGATTAAAATCAGAAGGCAATGCACAAGGGTTAATAGCATTGAAATTCAACCACGATAAAGAAATTTGTCTCAACACGATCTAAGTTGATCACTTTCGAGTAAATCAGAATTTGGGCAAGATGGAGAATAAGATCAACGAAGGCTGGGCACGAGAATCCAAGGATGAAAATCCAAGTCACAAAGGAATTTGAAGTCATCTAGAGTCTAGCCAGCAACCAAGACTCTTTGGCACGATAAACAAGACGACCAAAATTGATTGGTCATGGACAGAAGGGAATCAAAATCTTAACATTATCAAAATTTAATAAACAATTTAGATATAAAAATTTCAAAATTTTCAGAGTTTCAAGTGTAGATGACAGATGTAGATATGAAATAGGTGATTGGTGTAATCAAGACATAGCTAAACAAGGCAAAGGAAATGACGGCAAGATGAGGAAATTATCATACAATGAGAAAGAAATGAATGATAAGTCGAGAAATAAGGGTATGAATTATCCTCATCATTTGGTCAAAAGAAGTGAATCAATTTAAGATACGACCTGATAACCATACACGTCTATCCAAAACCATGCTGCCAGAATTTATGCCACGCCAGTAAGCATAGCTGCAATAAACGATAGAGTCCATAACTAAGGTATACGCCATATAATCATGTCATCTAGATTCCTTACCACGCCAACCGGTATGGCTGCAAGAAAATCTAATTTCCATAACTAGGATAGTATATCCAAAATCAGGCTCCATGTCCTTGTCAGGCTAGCTAATATGACTATGATAAATTCTAAACACCATAATAAAATAGACATTTATCGTTCTCATCGTCTCCATTAAATATGTTTATCAGGATATCTTAACTCAATCCTTAAAAACTTATCTTCAAACAAAATCAAAATCGAAGTCAACAACGAAACATCAAGATTCAAAATTTTCAACAACGAATCAAGGATAAGTAGATGGAAACTTGCAAAAACAGATCCCAAGGTAGAGTTTAGAAGAAAATTCTTCAGGAGATGTCCAAAGATACTATCTAGGTCAAGATAAAGGAAATCATTGGAATATAATCTAAAACAATCTCAACCTAATATGTAACTGGCAAATCATATTCTCGTATCAACCTAGAAGATATATAAGTCCAACTTATACCTTCCCCTTGGGGTTCACCAACTCATTCCAAGAAAGAATAAAGCTGATAACGGACAGATGTTTCAGAAATCAGGACGGACAGAAACAAATGGGAAAAGTTTCGAAAAGTTCGAAATAAGATTCCCAGGAGTCATCCCTGGAATCTACCAAGAGTTTCCTAATATGTGACTGAGTACCAATTTCCTAAAATATTCCATGACTCAACCTTAATCCTAGGGCAGGCTCGCAGTAGTACAGAAAATGGTGGTGGTAGTTGTGGGCTATGGTGATGAAGAAGGAGAAGGAGAGGAGGAAGGCCGGAGGAGTGTGGTTGCAGTGGTGGCACTCGGCTAGGAAGGAGGAGGAGGAACTGTTGTGGTGGTGGTTGAGGGTGGAAGTGGTGGTGGTTGTGTTGGCTAATGGTGGTGGTGGTGTGTGAAGGTGGTGATGGTGTAGTTGAAATAAATAAGAAGGAGTGAGGAAGAAGAAAAAGAAAATTTTGGAGGGGGGTGTGCTGCTCTCGGCCAGGTAAGGGAGAGAGGGAGAGTGTGATGGGGGTGATGGTGAGAGAGTAGGTGAGGTGTGTGTGAGAGAAAGAGAGTATAATATATATGTGTGTGTGTAATATAAAGAGAGAGAGAGAGAAAGATATTTTAGAGAGAGAGTGAGGAAAGAGAGAGAGATATTTTAGTGAGAGAGAGGGGGAGTCGGCTTCCATGGGGAGAGGAGAGTGAGAGTGTAGGATATTTGTTTAGGTAGAGAGAGAATGAGAGATATATTCACATATGTATATATATATATCATATACATATATATTATTAGAAGGAGAGAATAGGTATTTATACATATAAAGAGAGGGGTATTTTGTGTAGGAAGAGTGCAAATATAGTAGTGGGGGTATGGGTAGCCATGGTAGGGACTACACAATTAGGTCGGGTACTGGGCTAAGATCGGACAGGTTCGGGACCAAGATTTAATTAAATAACAAATTTTAAACTATTCAAAATCATGGACGAAATGGGAGCAAAAGGAAAATAAATTCGATGGCACGCAAGTGGCACGTGCACAGTAGACTCAAAACAGGCCAGGACCATATATTGGGTCGACTGGATTGGACCGATGTCGGACCCCAAAATTAAATGGAAAATTAATCAGGTTTTACGGTAGATAATTAATTGGCCTAATTTGACCCGAAAGTTGTACGAAGGAAATGGAGCACAAAATGGAGTGTCTGAGTGGGACACGAAGGTCATGGGTGAAGTGCGTCTCGAGTAGATCATTCATGAGAAGTTGGTTTCAAGGAAAAGACTAGTCTGATGCTCCTAAATTAAAAGTCACGGTAACGTACATATGATGATCAAGGAAAAGAGTAGGAATTCAATTAATAATTAAATGGTCTAAATTGACCCAAACTTGCGCAAAGCAAAAAAAGTACAAGGGAACAATTCGAGTGGGACACAAAATATCAATGTGAAGATAATCCCGTCTACTACAAACTTCAATAAGGAAGTTTCCAGAGACTGGCATCCCTGATGCTCTAGAATTCCAAGTCACTGTAAAGAGCATTTAATGATCAAAATTAATTAAATCAAAATGGATTATCGAAAATAATTCATTTAGAAAAATTCGAAAATAATCCCAGAAATTCAGGGGGCTTACAGCTTTCGATAGGCGACGGAACTTCATAATATGCTTGCGCCGAGTCAGATCGGTCGGGAACTTAGATGGCCATCTGACTCGATCGCTAAGCTTGGTAAACGATAACACCTTGCGGCATCGATTCAAATCGATTTGGATGAAAGTTACGAGAATCGATCCAATTAATGGAACGACTTCTGTTGGAATAAGTCCTAGATGCAGCTGGCTGCGTCTCGGCGAGTGAGCTCTCTATAAGAGTCCCTTCGATGGGACCGGACCGCTGTATGGTTTTCTTGGAGCTTTTGCCGTTAGATTTTGATAAAGTGCTTTCGCGTCATTTTCATGGATACAATTACAAATTTCGAAGCAAGGGAAAAAAAAAGAAATTCTAACAAAGTGTTGGTGCCATTGCAGGAGCTCGCGTAACTAAATCTTGACGTTGCGAAGCGCTTCGACGATCGGCACGAAGCAAAGTAATTGGTGGGTGATTTGGCCCCTTCTTTTCAACTCTGTCCCGCAAACTAATTCCTTGCCTCGAATTCATTCAAATCGAACGATGCCAAGTTAAGTGCATGCCAATCCACTAAGTTCAAG
Organism: Iris pallida; assembly: GCA_029216955.1. Lineage (NCBI taxonomy): Eukaryota > Viridiplantae > Streptophyta > Magnoliopsida > Asparagales > Iridaceae > Iris > Iris pallida. The sequence goes on from JANAVB010032255.1 coordinate 25,558, forward strand.
AACTTGGGAAAAACGTATCGATTTAGAACAATTCACTCTGAAAATACAAGTTTATCACATAAACCAGAAAGTTTAAGGTTCTAGTAAAAGATAGACTATTTCACATGCTGCAAAATAATATGAAACGTCGATCATGGGTTATGATGTCTCGGACAATTTGGTACCTACGAGACGCTAAATCGGGAGTACAGCTTTGGAGAAAATAAATCGTTGCATGAGTTGGAGGAAATGATAATGCCGTTCAATACTGTCCGTGCTATACAAAACTGTTGCATATGTTAAATTGTTCACGTATTGGCATGGTCATGGACAGCTTGTGCACAAGTTGATTTTTCCTCGAATCGGTATCCGGGGCATCGAAATCGAATCGACCTAGGGGGAATGAATAATCATGCTTCGGCACTGATGTATTGCGGGACCGTCAGTCAGACTTGCAACCTAGACTGAGCGGGCCAAAATACCGTTGAGATAGTCCCACGTGATGTGTAACATCAATGACCGCATATAAGATAGTAGCATGCTCACCTATTGTCTTATGCATGTGTAAATATTATCTCTGTTTTCATACAGAGACGAGCACGGCCGTGGTAAGAAATATGATAAACTGATATGTTTCACTGTATGCTTTATTACTCAAAGATGGCTATCGAATATGAACTGAATTTATTTAGTTCTAATAGAAAGACAACTCTAAAGCATGCCTACCCTGACAATCAGAGTCGGTTTAGACGAGTGGGTTCGTCTCGTCCAATTAGTAAGTGTGCTAATCCCATTCCCCCAATTTCCCCAGGTGTGGCGGACGCTCCCAACTAAACTGAAGCTGAAGTACGGAGAGGCATTTTGAAGCTCTTCCTATGCTGAAGTATTTTGAAGCCAATTCAATCGACGACTTATGTATAAAGGAGAGAATGTATGGGACGGCAAGCGTTAGTTCAGGCAACTTGTCGAGTGTATTTCTTTCTGTTTTCAATCAATGTAGCCGCAACGGCATCCAATGTAATTACGACTTGCACTTCGTTGCAAGCTATGAATGAAAAGCATTTCTATCTTCCTATACTGCGTCTTATATTCTGATGTGATTTGTGAAGTTTCAACTTGGCGTATTAATATAAAAAGCAACGTAACGTTGTTGCCTTGTACGAGTGCAATTCTAGACTCGTACGGCATCACGCCTTAGCGAGGACGATCGAATCGGTAAAGTAACACTGGGGACGAACGATTTGTCGACTCGGGACGTGACATCCGTAGTCCTCACCTCACCGGGACACCCTTGAATCTCCAATCTCCTACGAATCGACTCCAAACTCCCTAACTGGTAAGGACTAAATATAGATCTAGTATATATGATGTAGGTTAGGGTTTATTTTCTTCAAATTTTCTTCTGCTAGTTGCTTCTTCTATATGCTTCTATCGGCTAACTAGTAATTAGGAAATATGCAATGTACAATTGTGCAGAATAGTACAATACTACTTTGATTAATTGTATTTACTCTTGCATTCGTGCTATTTTGCAACTAAATACATTGTCTGTGCTGAGTTGTTTTATGCTATTTACTCTTGCATTTCAGAAATATACAATGTGCAATTTTAGCAATATACAATGTGTAGACTTGTCACCCCCAGTTTTTAAATTAGGGGTATTTTTGTTATTTTTCAAGTTTTATAATTTTTGGAAATTTTATTTGATTTTATAGGATTTTTAGGGATTTGTTTGATTGAGTTTGAATTTTATCCAATTTGGACTTAAGTTGGAGACCCGGGTAGTCTGGACCCTAGTGGGACCCACATACTAGCTGGGCTTGGCCCACATGCCATCCTAACTAGGCTAGAAACCAATAAACCATACTCCCATGGCTTAACTAGTCAATTAGAGACTTAATTAGTCAATTTGGAGTTGAACCGAAACGAACCGAACCGAACCGAACCAAACCCAAACCGAACCAAACTAAGTCTAATGGGTTGGAGGCTTAATGGGTCTCCACCCAAACCCACCAAGTCCCCCATGGCCGGCCACAAGTGGAGCAACCCCCCTCCTCTTTTCTTCACTTCTAAGCAACCTCTCTCTCTCTCTCTCCATTTCATTTTCTTTTTGAAGCTTCTTCTCCAAGAGACCAATTCTAGGTAAGCTCTTAACCCCTCATTAAATTCTCTTTAGCATTTATTTCCTTCACAATAAATGTGGAGGAGATCATTCTCCACATTTTGACCATAGCTTTATAGGTTTTCCCTAAAAACTAGTTTAGGGATTAATTGGGGGTTTTCCTTTATATAGAGTGTATATATATATATATATATATATATATATATATATATATATATATATATATATATATATATATATATATATATATATGTGTGTGTGTGTGTGTGTGTGTGTGTGTGTGTGTGTGTGTGTGTGTGTGTGTGTGTGTGTGTGTATATTTATATGTATTTGTGTGTGTGTAGAGGAATGGTGGTGGTGGTGGTGTCATGAGAGTGGTGGTGGTGGTGTGTGAGAGTGTGTGTGTGTGTCTATATATTTACATGTGTGTGTGTATGTATTTATATATATAGATATGTGTGTGTGTGTGTATGTATATATATAGGTAGGAGTGTGTGTGTGAGTGTCTATATGTATATATATGTTGATGTGTTTGTGTGTTTGAGAGTCTATATATATATATATATATATATATATATATATATATATATATATATATATATATATATAGAGAGAGAGAGAGAGAGAGAAGTAGAGGAAGTAGGAGTAGAAGAAGAAGAAGAATAAGAAGGGCAGCAGTAGCAGTAGCACTGCAGTAGCAGCAGCAGCTACTGCAGGAGCAGCAGCAGCAGCAAAATGCAGTGGCAGCAGCAGCAGTATTACCAGCAATAGCAGCAGCAGCATCAAGCAGGAGCAACAGCAGCATAGCACAAGCAGTAGCAGGAGCAGCAGTTAGTATTAGGGGAGAGGAAGAGAATTAGAATAAGAAGAATGAGAGGAAGGGAATTAGAAGAAGAAGAATAGGAAGGAATTAGAAGAAGAAGGATAAGAAGAAGAAGAATAGGAAGAATTAGAAGAAGAAGAATAGGAAGAAGAAGAATAGGAAGAATTAGAAGAAGAAGAACAGGAAGGGAATTAGAAGAAGAAGAATAGAAAGAATTAGAAGAAGAAGAATTGGAAGAATTAGAAGAAGAAGAATTAGAATAGGAATGAGAAGAAGAATGAGAAGAAGAATTAGAAGAGGAATGAGAAGAGGAATTAGAAGGAGAATTAGAAGAAGAATTAGGAGAAGAAGAATAAGAAATAAGAATAAGGAGAAGGGAAGGGAAAAAGAGAAGGAGAAGGAAAAGAAGGATAGTAGTGTAGGAATGTAGGAAATCGAATTTAGAGGAGATTGGATGAATCGGATTTGGTGAAGGGCTGAAATCGAGCTCCGAGTGTCAGAACGCGTTAAAACTTGGAGGAGACCTAGATTTCGTGAATTAGATTTTGTAGGTAGGCTCCCGAGTTGAAATCGGGATATCGTGTGGGAGTAGGACGATGGTATCGCACCGTACCATTGCGTATCTTGAGATATTCAAGATAATCGACAATAGGCCGTAAGATAGACTGGATGTCCACTCTACCTAGGAAGCTTGGTAGGTAATGAATGTATAGATAAGTATCCTACTACCCTAGGAAGCACGGGTCGAAATACCAAGCGTAGGTAGGCTAGCTTGGTATTTGCCTAGGTTAGAAATTTACCTTTGTAAAGGATAAAATTAAGATATTGACCTACGGCCAAGATATGGGTTTCGGAGTTCGAGATGGACTCGGATATGGGTTGTAAGGGTTGGTAATGGTTAGAAATAGTCGCCTAGACCTAGTCTTGACCTTGCTTGACCACGGTTGACTTTTTAGACCAAAAGTCAACTACGGGTCAACACTTTATCCAATTTAGTTCTAAATTCCATTAGACTTGAACAGTTGACCAAAAGTCAACTGTTAGTCACCGTTGACCTAGGGTTGACCTAGGGTTGACCAAGAGTTGACCAGAGTTGACCCGTTGACCAAAAGTCAACTGTAAGTCAACTTTGACCTTGTTGATTTGGGTTGACTTCCAATGTTCTCCTATGACCAAGTTTGACCTAACTAGACATGTCTTGACCTAGAATGACTTAATATGATTTAAATTGATTTGACTTTACTTCCTAAACATAGTATTGATACGTCTTGTTCTCTATAGGTCCTCGAGGCGCTGCATTGGATCAAGTTGACATATTATATCATATCACAGGCGAGTACATTCTCTGATAACTTTTTCCCAATTTATGATAACTGTTATGATTCATGTACTTAGTGTAGATATGCTTATTCCTGACACATGGTTCTCACGGATTGGTATTCCTGGATCTCGACGAGAGATGTTTCTCCTTGTTAGCTTGGGATGTATTGTGCAAGCTCCCTTGTAGCTCTTGCACAATATGTGGTCACTGATTCTAGAGAAGACTTGCTCCATTCTTATTAGAATCCCGTACAGTGACGTGTCCTGTTTGGATTCATTCTACCAGTTGGGGGTAGGGAGAGTAGTAGCGTATGCCTGTGATCAGATCCATCCCGCATTCCCGAACAGTTTTAGTCATATACCGCACTTATGACTAGCCAGGCCAGTTCTTACAGGTACCCAAGCCGATCACAAGTTGAAACTGCTACTCACACATATTGGATATATGACTTACCTTGATTTGTGTACATACCATAATTCAGTTCCACTTTCCTATTCTAGCTCTAGCTCTACAGCTTACCATGCCATGATACATATATGTACACTCCATGATTTTATTGTATATGCTCTATTTACAGTCTTATAGCTTTTATTCTATCTTGAGATCTGTTATAAGATATATGTACTCATTCCATCCTGACCGGATATGTTAAAAATATTACAGATGCAAAGAAGGACTATTATTGCACTTACTACGATCCACCGGACGTAGTGGGTTTAGAGACAGATACCCTAGACCCGCAGGGTACAGTAACGCAGGGCGAGATACCGCCTATCCTCTATCCTGTAGATAGAATAGGTTTTTGTACTGGACCTTGTCTCCAGTTACTCTTGATACTATTATATTTTGGCTTGTATTAGAGACTTGGACTTGGACTTGTATATTCTTTGTGTTTGGACTTGACAGGTTATATTTTATTGTCATGTTTTCTTTATCTTTCAGTATTTACTTTATCATCTAAGAGTTGTGATTGAGCACTCGTATATTATCATTGCTTGTCCTCCGTTCGGAGTTGACCATATTCTCGACAGGTTTTGATATTATATATAAACTGTTGTTAGAGTAGAAAATCTACAGCGTTCCATGCCGTTTTTACGGTGAGGGCTGGGCGTTGTTACGTACACGTGCCCTTATAGCGGGTGCGGATCGTGACACATTTTTAGTGGTGGCCCATGCAGGTCCTGAAGTCGCAATTAGTGCGATGTCGTAGCGGCACTCGTCTTAGAGTGTTGACTATGAGCCTGTGTTATACATAGGAGGTAGTAGGCTAAGAGTACTCAATCACAGTAGGATCCTTCCTTGCTTATCTTGCTTACCGTCTTTGATATTGATTTAATGTATTCTAGCTGTCCTCCTTTGATATAATCCTTCTTGTGCCATATTGATATCTTCTTTTCAATCTGTCTCCAGGATGGTTATGACTCATTCTCTCGGTGAGAAGCACGGGGAGACGGAGAGGTCTGCTACCTCTGGCGGACAGGCTCCAGTCACTTCCTATGCAGTTGGGACTTCAGTAGGGGCTCTCGGGGGTACTCCTCCAGCGCTCTCGATGACTGTCCCTGGGGTCACTGCGGGTGCTCTTCCTGCAGTGTTGGGAGCTACGACAGGAGCTGTCGGGGGCGTTCTTCCTCCTCCTCCTCAGCAGGGGACTCCTCCGCCTGTGGTGGAAGCTATTCTTCCATTGCCTCCACTGCCCACAGACATGGGGCAGATGCTCGCATTCTTTCAGCAGGTGCTGGAGTCCCAGCGGGCCCAGCATGAGGCACAGATAAGACAGACTGAGGCCATGTGCCAGGGCATAGAGGATGCCCATAGGTTGGCCCTGGCTACGGTAGAGCGTGGGGCTCCACAGCGGGAGGTGCAGCAGCAGAAGATCGGAGACATCCAGGCTTTCAAGAAGATGGGTCCGAGGGATTTCAAAGGGACCGAGGGCATTGTGTATGCTGATGACTGGCTCGAGGATATCGAGCGTCAGATGAGGGCCTCCCGCCTGGCAGACGACCTGAAGGTCGAGGCGGTTGGCTTGCAGTTATTAGATGTTGCCCGGACATGGTTCCGGAATGAGCCGGCTCTTGCAGGAGAGGGCCACACTTGGGCTGAGTTTCGGGCCCTGTTCAGAGAGAAGTTCTTTTCCCCCCACAGACAAGATTGGCCTAGTGCGGCAGTTTCAGAACCTGCAGCAGGGCAGTATGACTGTGGAGGAGTATGCGGCGGAGTTCGGCCGGCTGAGCCGATACGCCGAGTACATGGTAAGCGACCCAGTGATCCGAGTAGAGCGCTTCCGGGAGGGATTGACATGGGATATCAAGATCTTGATCCCTTCCTTCTATGTGACATATGCAGAGGTCTATGCGAAGGCTCGAAAGGTGGAGAGAGAGTGGGGCTTGAAGCCGAAGAGGGATCGTGAGTTGTTTTTGGGGGCCAGTAGCAGCGCGGGGGCTGCTAAGCGCCCTCAGCTTCAGCATCAGCCATTCCAGCATCATCAGCAGCAGGTGCAGGCCAGGGCATCTGTCCAGAGGGTTCAGTAGCGTCAGGGGCAGGATGATCCACCGTGCCACTGCTGCAAGAAGCTCGGTCACCTCTTTGAGTTCTGCAGGAGGAGGCTGGGTTTGTGTCTCTTTTGTGGTGCCGATGGACATCAGATGCGGGAGTGTCCTAAGAACCCCCATGTTGCTGGATCAGCTCAGAGGGCACCTGTTCCGAGGAGCACCTGAGGGTTGTGCTGGACACTCTCAGGAGGGAACAGCTGTATGGAAAGCTGTCCAAGTACGAGTTCTTCTTGGATCGTGTGGAGTTCCTAGGCCATGTTGTCTCTGGCGAGAGGATTTCAGTGGATCCGAAGAAGATTTCTGCAGTGGAGTCCTGGTCTATGCCGAGCTCAGTAGCAGAGGTTCGAAGTTTTTTGGGTCTGGCAGGTTATTACCGGAGGTTCGTGCAGGACTTTTCCAGGATTGCCCAGCCGATGACCCGACTTACCAGAAAAGACGAGGAGTTTGTTTGGTCCGAGGAGTGCCAGGCCGCCTTTGAGGAGCTGAAGGCGAGGTTGACTACAGCTCCTATCTTGACGCTGCCATCTGGATCTTGTGGTTATACGATCTACAGTGACGCTTCAGGACGGGATTTGGGTTGTGTACTTCAGCAGCACGGGAAGGTGATTGCCTATGCATCTAGGCAGTTACGTCCTCAAGAAGAGAACTACCCTACCCATGATCTGGAGCTGGCAGCAGTCATATTTGCTTTGAAGCTGTGGAAACACTATCTGTATGGAGAGCGAGTTGAGATCTATACAGATCACAAGAGCTTGAAGTACGTGTTTACCCAGAAGGAGCTGAATATGTGGCAGAGACGATGGTTAGAGCTGATGAAGGATTTTGATATATCCTTACAGTACCATCCGGGAAAGGCCAACGTGGTTACGGATGCTTTGAGCAGGTATCCCGTGGCCATGTGTTTGACGATGGATCGTCACCTTCTGGCAGATCTGGAGAGTTTGGGCATAGAGGTGATAGTTCCTGGGTTCGAGGCACAGATGTGGGGTCTCCAGGTGTAGTCGGAGCTGATGGACAGAGTCAGGGCAGCTCAGTTTGAGGATGAGGCTCTGAGAGTCATCAGGGAGTAGGTCCGGGCAGGACTGTTGGATGAGTTCTCTATAGCGGGGGATGGGTCGTTGAGGCATGGTACCAGATTGTGCGTGCCGAGCGGAGGACTTCGGAAGGAGGTTCTTCAGGAGGCGCATCGTTCTCAGTACTCTATGCATCATGGGGCCAACAAGATGTATAGAGACTTGAGACAGCATGTTTGGCGGTATGGCATGAAATGCGAGGTGGCTCAGTTCGTTTCTAGATGCTTGGTGTGCCAGCAGGTGAAAGCCGGAAGACAGAGACCCGATAGATTGCTCCAGCCACTACCCATTCCTGAGTGAAAGTGGGAGCATATCACTATGGACTTTGTATCTGGGCTTCCGCGCTCTCCAGGAGGGAAGGATGCGATTTGAGTCATTGTTGATCGATTGACCAAATCGGCCCACTTTTTGCCTTTCAAGGTGGGTTTGTCTACGGAGAGGTTGGTCGAGATGTACGTGCGGCAGATAGTCCGATTGTACGGGGTTCAAGTGAGTATAGTCTCGGATCGGGACAGCCGATTCACTTTCTACTTCTGGAGGAGTTTGCAGCTTAGCTTGGGCACATCGCTCAAGTTCAGTACCGCATACCACCCCCAGACAGACGGGCAGTCGGAGAGGACGATTCAGACCCTCGAGGATATGCTGCGTACCTGTGTCTTGGACTTCGGGGGATCTTGGGAGGACCACCTTCACTTGGTAGAGTTTGCTTACAACAACAGCTACCAAGCCAGTATAGAGATGTCACCTTTCGAGGCTCTATACGGACGGAGGTGCCGTACTCCCTTGTCTTGGGATGATATCGGCGAGAGGGTTTTGCTTGGCCCTGAGATGGTAGTGGATGCTGTAGAGAAGGTCAGGGTTATCAGAGATAGACTTCGGGTGGCGCAGGATAGGCAGCGACATTGGGCCGATAGCCACCGGAGGCCGTTGGAGTTTGAGGTATAGTTTAGATTTTTCTAGTATTTGAGTCTGATTGTGATTATTTTAGATCAAGCTCTAAGCCTTGTGTTTTGTTCTAGGTTGATGATCTTGTGTTCCTGCGGATTTCTTCGACGCGTGGCACGATTCGTTTTGGTGGCGGCGGGATGCTCAGTCCACGATACATCGGACCTTTCCGTATCTTGGGCAGGGTCGGTGCAATGGCTTACCGACTGGAGTTACCGCCCGTACTAGAGGGAGTGCACAGCGTGTTCCACGTGTCGCAGCTGAGACGGTACGTGGCAGATCCCAGTCACGTCTTGGACCACTCCGAGATCGAAGTGGGACCGACACTCAGCTATCCAGAGAAGCCGGTTGAGATCTTGGACCGAAGAGAGAAGGTGCTCCGGAACCAGGTCATTCCCTTGGTTCGCGTTGCATGGAGACACCACTCTCCAGGTGAGTCTACCTGGAAGAGAGAGGACGACATACGGGAGCGATTCCCATATCTCTTCGAGCCTTGAGGTAAAATGCTTTCTTTTCCTTCCTTGTTCAATTCATGATTGATGTGTTAGTTCTCATTCAATTTCGAGGACGAAATTTTTTAAGGAGGGTAGATTTGTCACCCACAGTTTTTAAATTAGGAGTATTTTCGTCATTTTCCAAGTTTTATAATTTTTGGGAATTTATTTGATTTTATAGGATTTTTAGGGATTTGTTTGATTGAGTTTGAATTTTATCCAATTTGGACTTAAGTTGGAGACCCGGGTAGTCTGGACCCTAGTAGGACCCACATACTAGCTGGGCTTGGCCCACATGCCATCCTAACTAGGCTAGAAACCAATAAACCATACTCCCATGGCTTAACTAGTCAATTAGAGACTTAATTAGTCAATTTGGAGTTGAACCGAAACGAACCGAACCAAACCAAACCCGAACCGAACCAAACTAAGTCTAATGGGTTGGGGGATTAATGGGTCTCCACCCAAACCCACCAAGCCCCCCATGGCCGGCCACAAGTGGAGCAACCCCTCCCTCTTTTCTTCACTTCTAAGCAACCTCTCACTCTCTCCATTTCATTTTCTTTTTGAAGCTTCTTCTCCAAGAGACCAATTCTAGGTAAGCTCTTAACCCCTTATTAAATTCTCTTTAGCATTTATTTCCTTCACAATAAATGTGGAGGAGATCATTCTCCACATTTTGACCATAGCTTTATAGGTTTCCCCTTAAAACTAGTTTAGGGATTAATTGGGGTTTTTCCTTTAATATAGAGTGTATATATATATATATATATATATATATATATATATATATATATATAAATATGTGTGTGTGTATATATATTTATATGTATTTGTGTGTGTGTAGAGGAATGGTGGTGGTGGTGGTGTCATGAGAGTGGTGGTGGTGGTGTGTGAGAGTGTGTGTGTGTCTATATATTTACATGTGTGTGTGTGAGAGTGTGTGTGTGTCTATATATTTACATGTGTGTGTGTGTGTGTGTATGTATTATATATATAGATATGTGTGTGTGTGCATGTATTTATATATATAGGTAGGAGTGTGTGTGTGAGTGTCTATATGTATATATATGTAGATGTGTTTGTGTGTTTGAGAGTCTATATATATATATATATATATATATATATATATATATATATATATATATATATATATATATATATATATATATATATATATATATATATATATATATATAGATAGCTAGATAGTTACATATATATATATATATATATAGAAGGAGAAGTAGAGGAAGTAGGAGTAGAAGAAGAAGAATAAGAAGGGCAGCAGCAGCAGTAGCACTGCAGTAGCAGCAGCAGCAGCACTGCAGGAGCAGCAGCAGCTACTGCAGGAGCAGCAGCCGCAGCAGCAAAATGCAGTGGCAGCAGCAACAGTATTACCAGCAATAGCAGCAGCAGCATCAAGCAGGAGCAGCAGCAGCATAGCACAAGCAGTAGCAGGAGCAGCAGTTAGCATTAGGGGAGAGGAAGAGAATTAGAGTAAGAAGAATGAGAGGAAGGGAATTAGAAGAAGAAGAATAGGAAGGGAATTAGAAGAAGAAGAATAAGAAGAAGAAGAATAGGAAGAATTAGAAGAAGAAGAATAATAGGAAGAAGAAGAATAGGAAGAATTAGAAGAAGAAGAATATGAAGGGAATTAGAAGAAGAAGAATTGGAAGAATTAGAAGAAGAAGAATTAGAATAGGAATGAGAAGAAGAATGAGAAGAAGAAGAATTAGAAGAGGAATAAGAAGAGGAATTAGTAGAAGAATTAGAAGAAGAATTAGAAATAAGAAAAAGGAGAAGCGAAGGGAAAAAGAGAAGGAGAAGGACAAAGAAGGATAGTAGTGTAGGAATGTAGGAAATCGAATTTAGAGGAGATTGAGTGAATCGAATTTGGTGAAGGGGTGAAATCGAGCTCCGAGTGTCGGAACGTGTTGAAACTTGGAGGAGACCTAGATTACGTGAATTAAATTTTGTGGGTAGGCTCCCGAGTTGAAATCGGGGTATCGTGTGGGAGTATGACGATGGTATCGCACCGTACCATTGCGTATCTTGAGATATTCAAGATAATCGGCAATAGGCCGTAAGATGGACTGGATGTCCACTCTACCTAGGAAGCTTGGTAGGTAATGAATGTATAGGCTAGTATCCTACTACCCTAGGAAGCACGGGTCGAAATACCAAGCGTAGGTAGGCTAGCTTGGTATTTGCCTAGGTTAGAAATTTACCTTTGTAAAGGATAAAATTAAGATATTGGCCTACGGCCAAGATATGGGTTTCGGAGTTCGAGATGGACTCGGATATGGGTTGTAAGGGTTGATAATGGTTAGAAATAGTCGCCTAGACCTAGTCTTGACCTTGGTTGACCACGGTTGACTTTTTAGACCAAAAGTCAACTACGGGTCAACACTTTACCCAATATAGTCCCAAATTCCATTAGACTTGAACAGTTGACCAAAAGTCAACTGTTAGTCACCATTGACCTAGGGTTGACCTAGGGTTTGACCTAGAGTTGACCTGTTGACCAAAAGTCAATTGTAAGTCAACTTTGACCTAGTTTGATTTGGGTTGACTTCCAATGTTCTCCTAAGTTTGACCAAACTAGACCTGTCTTGACCTGGAATGACTGAATAGGATTTAAATTGATTTGACTTTACTTCCTAAATATAGTATTGATACGTCTTGTTCTCTATAGGTCCTTGAGGCGCTGCATTGGATCCAATTGACATATTATATCATATCACATGCGAGTACATTCTCTGATAACTTTTTTCCAATTTATGATAACTGTTATGATTCATGTACTTAGTGTAGATATGCTTATTTCTGACACATGGTTCTCACGGATTGGTATTCCTGGATCTCGACGAGAGATGTTTCTCCTTGTTAGCTTAGGATGTATTGTGCAAGCTCCCTTGTAGCTCTTGCGCAATATGTGGTCACTAATTCTAGAGAAGACTTGCTCCCTTCTCATTAGAATCTCGTACAGTGACGTGTCCTGTTTGGATCCATTCTACCAGTTGGGGGTAGGGGGAGTTGTAGCGTATGCCTGTGATCAGATCCATCCCGCATTCCCGAACAATGTTAGTCATATACCGCACTTATGACTAGCCAGGCCAGTTCTTACAGGTACCCAAGCCGATCACAAGTTGAAACTGCTACTCACACACATTGGATATATGGCTTACCTTGATTTGTGTACATACCATGATTCAGTTCCACTTTCATGTTCTAGCTCTAGCTCTACAGCTTACCATGCCATGATACATATATGTACACTCCATGATTTCATTGTATATGCTCTATTTACAGTCTTATAGCTTTTATTCTATCTTGAGATCTGTTATGAGATATATGTACTCGTTCCATCCTGACCGGATATGTTGAAAATATTACAGATGCAGAGGAGGACTATTATTGCACTTACTACGGCCCACCGGACGTAGTGGGTTTAGAGACAGATACCCTAGACCCGCAGGGTGCAGTACCGCAGGGCGAGATACCGCCTATCCTGTTGATAGAGTAGGTTTTTGTACTGGACCTTGTCTCCAGTTACTCTTGAGACTATTATATTTTGGCTCGTATTAGAGACTTGGACTTGGACTTGTATATTCTTTGTGTTTGGACTTGACAGGTTATATTTTATTGTCATGTTTTCTTTATCTTTCAGTATTTACTTTATCATCTAAGAGTTGTGATTGAGCACTCGTATATTATCATTGCTTGTCCTCCGTTCGGAGTTGACCATATTCTCGACAGGTTTTGATATTATATATAAACTGTTGTTAGAGTAGAAAACCTACAACGTTCCACGCCGTTTTTACGGTGAGGGCTGGACGTTGTTACGTACACGTGCCCTTATAGCGGGTGCGGGTCGTGACAAGACTGTATGTGGATGTGGCTCTCTGTGATATATGCAATTGTGCATTAATACATTTTTTTAATGTCATCAAAATCGATCAGTCAAGCCGAGCCAAACCGAACCAAGTCGGTCGGTTTCAAAACCGAACCGACTAGTTGGTTGGTTTGGTTCGGCTGTGATTTTTTTCAAACCGACTAACTTCGGTTCGACTTCGGTTGGGATCAAATAGGTCGACCACCGACCGATGCACACCCCTACTCTCGATACACGAAAGTTATACACTGATTAGTTACAAAATTGAACAGTTCACTAACAACGTAGAGCTAAAATCTAAGAGTAATTTTCTAATAAATATGACAATATGAACTAAACAGCCAACCAATTGGCTACAAGAGTCAGGGGTGGATCCATAGTGTATACTTTGGTGGACTATAGTGGGTTGGAATGGGCTAGACATGGACTAGCTTCTATAAAAAAATTGAAATAAAATTAAAACCATATGAAAAAAAATAAATTGGGATGGGCTCCAGCCCACCCCATGTTACCCTTGGACCCGCCCCTGACAACGGAGCTACCGTGCGAAGCCATCGCAGTGAGATTACCCGTCATGGAGGCACCACAACTAAGCTAGCAACGAGGCTAGTTGTTGGGCTAGCTGCGAGGTTATCATCATATCTAGTGTCATGCCTGAGTCCCAAAATACGTAAGACGGACATGTGACATGGCCAGCTAATAAGACTTACGAAGGGATCCAACCCTATTGATCCATCGAAGTGTACTTCGCTGTATGAAAGTGTACTCCAGTCAATTAATACTTTATTCCAGGCAGGTAAACTATCCACAAATGTCACGCCACAGAACCAGAATACTGGAGAGCGGGGGCAGACATAGCCAGCTACGTATAATGAAATGGAATCAATCTCACCATACGGTCACGGCTGTCTAGATATGTGAGGGTTTCACTATAACCCATCAGTCTCTTAAGGTCATAAAATAGCCTATTGTCTCAATCTCAACCAACTAATAATAGTTACAAGATATCAGACCACCAAATACACAATAGTAAGGCGTCCTATACATTATATATTCGGAATGATCATGAAGCTAGTCGTTACAAAATGTGAGGACTAGCAAGAGTTTAGTCATACATGATCAACCCCCGGGGCTTGTCAATCATGATACAGCCCGTAGGCAGACAGTAAGTAAGTACAATCGAGCTAACACTTGTTCGTCGTCTAAACGCCTCAAAAGAATAATTTACAATATTACAGTGGGAGAACAAAAGAAACCCACTCGATGCCCTGGTTACGCCTGGTGACCACCATCGGACTGGAAAGCAGGGAGATCCTTTGGTGTTGCTTCGGTATCTGGCCATACAAAACCAGCTGGGTCAGACCCCAGAAAGAGCAAGTGCCACAATGGAGGCTTCACTTAGGAACTAAAACCAACAAATCATTAGCATTCAATATGTAAGAAGACAACAATAAATAACGCAGATTGAGGTTTGTGCACTACCAATGCACTTGCCCCAATCAGAGAAAATAATTAAGAGAAGCATCATTGACATACGATAACTGGAGAATCATGCTAAATAAAATATAGCTGGACAATATATGAAGAGAAGACGAATGTACTATTCCGGAAGCCAGGTTACAATCCTTAAACCAAACAAGGACCGAGATTGTAACCCTTCGCCTGAACAGAACTTAGTCTCTGATCATTTATTGCTAAAGATGCCAATCATTAACGTGAAAAGGAGAGAGTACAATGATAAAAGTGACAATGAAGAGTGCAATATGCTAGAGTGAGAATAGAGTACGATCGTTATAGTGACAATCTGGAGTGACAATCATTATAGTGACAATCTGGAGTGACAATCATTCAATCATTCTGGTACAATCTTGTAATCAATCACTACTAGACAATACCATACTGGACTAGACTCCATCCAATCAATCACGGCCAATCATTGCCTACGGCTTTCTACATTAACTAACTAGGATTATCACAATCCTAGTTACTAACAAGATGCAATGAGATGCTCCAAGTAGTCACAGGCCCTACAGCTATCCAGGTTATCCAGGCAATCATTATAGTGACAATTTAGAGAGTACAATGCATTAGAATGACAATAAAGTTCAATCATTTAAAGTGACAATCGAGAGTGCCCCACATGACAGTGGACTGGAAATGTGCCCTACTCGTCGGCAGGCTACAAGTCCAAACATTTACGGCCGGGATAACGGGATCGCCTGTAACTGGGGAACATCTCTTCATGTCTAGTGAATTATACTAGTCATTAACCCTAGTCCATTTCAGTAGGTACTCCTGACCGTGGTACTCAGGAGTCCCCTCCTAGACATGATGCAAGACAGGACTGGATTATTTGTACAAACACAATCGTCCACGGTATCCAGGTAATTATACAGGTCATGTCATGTCAGGTAGCTGTCGCAACAGCTATTCGAGATAATCATGTCAGGTTTATCATATCAAGTATACTAGTCAGGAGTGCGCCTCGACGGACCACTATCAGGTCATGTCAGGTTATTATGTCAGGAGTGCACCACTACGGGTCACTATCACGTCATGCTCAATTATCAATTACAAACATATCAAATGAATTCATGATTATCAAGTTCATGACAAAAGGCGTAAGGATATAAAATGGACGTTAAATATCTAATAAAATATCAATATACAGGGCTATAGAAGAGCCATGCGGCTAAGAAGGAGTTCAGGTCCATGCGGCTGGGAAGTGTAGTATCATGCGGCTGGGTATAGAAGGAGGCGCATGCGGCTGATAGAAGCCCATGCGGCTGGGTCAACATGGCTGCTTATGCGGCAGGAAGTGAAGGGTGCATATGCGGCTGATAAGGGACTCAACCTCATGCGGCCAAGAGAAGGACAAGACACATGCGGCTCAATTAGGTGAGCGCATGCGGCCCGGGTCACTGGAACCCATGCGGCCAAGACAAGAGGGGCGCATGCGGCTCAGGGGGACGAGGGCGCATGCGGTTCAGTAGAAGCCCATGCGGCTAAGGAAATAAAGGATGCATATGCGGCTGGGATTAATCAGGATCGTGCGGCCCGTATTAAGAAGTCCATGCGGCTGGGTCTGGGGGTTCTCATGCGGCTCGAAGATCAGGGCCTATGCGGTCCGCAAGTGCTAGAGTTCATGCGGCTCAAGGAGATGGACACATATGCGGCCGATGGGGAATGAGCCCATGCGGCTAAGAAGTGAGATCCAGCCTATGCGGCTGAGAGTCTCATGCGGCCGAATCACTTGCCGCATGAATTGTCATGCGGTCAAGTCAAGTCTAAGCACAGTTCATCTTCTCCAAATTTTTGAGAGGAAGAACACCATGAGAGCCAAGTTCTCAAGCTCCACAACTCCATCATCCGGAGCCCAAATCCGAACTTCCATAGGTCGAAATGGGGTAGAACAAAATTTTCTACAACATGGAACCGTCAAAACTCGAAAATAACAAGATTAAGTAGATCAAAACCCAGAAAATCCGAAAAGAATATAAATCTAGATCTACAAGAATCTAGCCATGGAAAGTAAAAATGCCAAGTACTAAAGTGCTTTAGAATGTAGTAAGGAAGAGAATGAAGTAATAAAATCAGAGTTCCTCCATGAAGCAAGTTGCACTTGCCCAGCTCTCTCTCTCTCTCTCTCTCTGGTAGGTGCAGGAGTTAATGGTGGAGAAGAAGAAGATATTAATGAAGAGAGAGAAGGAGAAAGGGTAATAAATACTATGGGTGGTGGTAGGTAGGGGGTTCACCCCTTGGTTCTTGATGAACCAAGGCAACCAAGCCTAGCCGAACCAAACCAGGAATAAACCAAGCCTCACAAATCCAAAATAAACCAATGAACCATTAAAACCAAATGAACTATCAATGCCAATAAAACCAAGCCAATGCAAAATAAACCAAGATAACTAATCATGAATAAATAAAATATGGGTCCAAAACACGTATACGTACACTAAATACGTATCACGAATTTGGGACATTACAACAAACAAAACAAGAACAATATGACCACAATAGAAAAGTAAAAGACTGAAATATGGTATATGTGATAAAACACAAGCTTTTCTATCTAATCTTCCTTTTTCGAAGAAGACATAGGACATCAAAGTGTCCCTTTACGCCCGAGTCCAAGTCTCCGAATGATGACAAAATTAATTGTTAATTGTAAGATTTGAACATAACACCCCCCTCCAACTAAAAAAAATTCAATATACTAAACTTTTGGACTAAAAGTGTTGGGTTGTATCTTGTTTCCAGTTGAGCGCTCAAATGGGAGGTGACAATGGAGTTGATAATTTAGTCCCACATCGGTTAGGAGGTGGGATCATGTGGTGTAGATAATTGAGATTGGTTCATACCTTACACAAGAATTCTCTTTTATGCCTTATGGGCCCAATTCAATATCGTACCTCATGGGCCAACTCCGATTCGGGTCATACCGTGTTTCCAACAAAATAACCATGTGTAAGTCAATAAATGAAGGAGTATTTTAGTAAATGTTCCTATTATATGAAAATTAGCATATACTTCCACTATTTTAAAAACAAAAAGATGTCCTCATTTTTTTTACAAAATAGTCATGGAGTTAAAATAGTAGGAATATATCTTAGTTTTTTAACTGATCTCTGTACAAAGAAAAATAATATTTCTTAGTTTTAAAAACTGAAAATTGCCGAGAAATCCAATTTCGGGGTGGGCTTTTATGCAATGCCCACCCGCTGGATGAGTTTTATGAAATGCCCAGAATTAAGTATTTTCACGTTAAATATTCTAAGATTCCCTTTTAGATGCCACCCGCTGGAAACTGCTATTTTTATAATACCGAAACTACCCCTCCGCGCGAATTGGTCATCTATATGTATTTGAATTCAAAAAACTCAGATCTGGATTGCGATTTTCGTCTTCTTCTTCTTCACGAGAAATCTGAATTCCATTGCTCTCATCTTTAGCAGAGATCGCAAAGATCGTTCGTAGTTCGGTGTGCTTTTCTTCAGTCGAACTCAGATTATCGCTCGTCATCATCATCACCATCATCATCATCTTCATCGTGGAGACATTTGAAGTTTTCCGACGATTAGGTCAATTGTGGATAGAAGATCTTTCTTCTTCTTTTCCATAAGAATTATCATCGTTTTGAAAGAAGAACGAAACTCTTTATTCCTGACAAAATTTTTCTAAAAAAAATATATTCTCCGTGTTAAAACCACGGAGAATGACCATTCTCCGTGCTAAAATGATGGAGAATGACTATTCTCCGTTTTAAAAACTACGAAGAATGGCATTCTCCGTGTTAAAAACCACGGAGAATGACAATTTTCTATGGGTTTTAACACGGAGAATGCCATTCTCCGTGGTAAAGTGACGGAGAATGGCCATTCTCCGTCATTTTAGTACGGAGAATAGCTAAGATCCATCAAGTACACGGAGAATGGCCATTCTCCGTGTAATTTAGAAATGGAGAATGTCATTCTCCGTACTAAATTACACGGAGAATGGTCATTCTCCTACGTTTTAACACTGGGAATAACCATTCTCCGTGTAAATTAACACGGAGAATGTCATTCTCCGTTTTAATTAAGACGGAGAATGTCATTCTCCGTTTTATTTAACACGGAGAATGACATTCTCCGTGTTAATTTACACGGAGAATGGCAATCTCCTGCATTTTAACACAGGAATGACCATTCTCCGTGCTAAATTACACGGAGAATGGCCATTCTCCGTTTTATTTAACACGGAGAATGGCATTCTCCGTGTTTCTAATACGGAGAATGGCCATTCTCCTACGTTTTAACACTGTAATGACCATTCTCCGTGCTAAATTACACGGAGAATGGCCATTCTCCGTGTAAATTAAGACGGAGAATGACCATTCTCCGTGTAATTTAGCACGGAGAATGGCCATTCTCCGTGTAAATTAAGACGGAGAATGTCATTCTCCGTGTTACTAACACAGAGAATGACTATTCTCCGTGTAAATTAAGACGGAGAATGCCATTCTCCGTGTTACTAACACGAAGAATGGCCACCCTCATGCGAAATTAATATTTTTCGTGTTCTAACACGGAGAATGACCATTCTACTGCATTTTATGTTCAGTTGAAACTTTGGAGGGCCATAACTTTTGTCTCGGAGGTCGAAACGAGGTCCCGTTTGTCGCAAAACGAGCGTATCTTCGAGGAGGCTGAAAGTAACCGCTTTATCGTTAGACGACCTTCCGAAATTTTAGAATCGTAAAAAAATGATGTTTGGACCTCCGTTTTAGCACTTTTGCCATTTGTCTCGGTCTTTTCGAAATTTTTCGACGAGTTTTTGAAGATTTTTGAGGAGAAAACCTAGATTCGAAAGTGAGCAGCGTATGGAAGAAGATGAAGTATCGAAACATTTTTTTAAGAGTAGTTTCGTGGGTGTTTTCAATAAATTAGAAGGGTAAAAGGGTCATTTGGAATCCGCTTTGAATAAGTTTCTCTAATTTTGGGCACGCGATGAAAGTTTTTTTAGCGGTGGATTTTTCATGAAACTTTTTTAGTTTTTGGGCATTTCATAAATTTCCCCTTTTAAAAATAGTGCACTAGTTTGGTGACATTTGCTAAAATATTTCATACACGAATGATTGAATATTGAAATATACATGCATAAATTTGACTCAAAATAGAATGGTAAGATCGAATCACTTGATGAACAAATCCCGCAAAACTCAACATTAAGTTACGAAGCAAATGGTTAAGTTTTTCTATCATGTGTCCGACCCCAAGGATTAAACGGTGTCACACCCCCAAGAAATCCTCAATATTATCTTGTAACAATGTCAATCATCCACCTAATTTACATGCTTCATTCTGAACATATATCTATGTTGACTAAGGAGCTATCATTTACTACCTTCAAGTATAATGTAAATGTTTCCAGAATTATATATATATATATATATATATATATATATATATATATATATATATATATATATATATATATATATATATATATATATATATATATATTGAGCGGTGGTCCTTGTACACACTGTCCGTCACACTATGGAAGTTGGTTATGTCCGAAGTCTCCCTAATCGCAAGGAGGGAGATGCCGAAGGCGGAGCTAGTGACTGGAGTGAAGTCATAACAAGATATCCGTACTGGAAGGTGCGGCTGGATCACCTCTTTTTCAGGAAGAGCTAATGCTTATGCTTGTTGGGTATTTTGATTTGACACTTCTTCACATCCAAAAAGAAGCGAGCTACATGGATGATAGAGTATCTAAATATTAAGTATTCTAAAAATATCCAATTCCACAAGTTTCGAATGTAATGTTAATTTAAGCAGATGGATTATAGCTATTGGGAAAGAAGCGCGGAAACCTTTCTCCAAACCGGAGAGTACCTGCGAGAGGACCGAGCAAACAACGCACGAACCCAAAAAATAAGCACACAAAAACAACCACGCAGACACAGAGAATTTTTGACGTGGAAACCCTTGCGGGAAAAAACCACGGGACAATCGGAGTCCAACCCTGAGAAGCCTCCACTAATGGAATAGAAGAATTACACCCTCTATAAACTCCTCCCGATCCAAATCG
The DNA here is from genome assembly GCA_029216955.1 of Iris pallida. NCBI lineage: Eukaryota > Viridiplantae > Streptophyta > Magnoliopsida > Asparagales > Iridaceae > Iris > Iris pallida. Next base: position 46,343 of record JANAVB010032255.1, read on the forward strand.
GACTCAGAGATAAGAACAATGATTACAAGGCTACGAAGAGCGAGAACGACGAGTAGAGATTACCCGAAACACGATCTCCTTCGAAAACGACCTTCAATCCTCCGTCTTCTTCTCCGAAGTTGCAATGGCACTCTTGCCTCCTTCTCTCTCAAACTTGTGTTGTCCAATGCGATTATACGATAATAAATTAGGGTTGAGAAAACTCAATATATCTCCCTAATCCCGCAACCAACCTGGACCGTTGGATTAGATCCAATGATGAAAACTCATCCAGAAATCCGCTTCAGCCCCCCGACACACAGAGTTCGGCCAGAACTCTGTGCGGGGCAACCAGCACTGGGTGGCCAAACCCTGGAACGGCCAGACCGAGTTCGGCCAGAACTCGGCCTGGGACCGAGTTCGGCCCGAACTCGGCAGACTTGGTCCAGAACCCCCTTTGGGGCAGCAGCAGCAGTAACAACTACTCCCGAGCTTCTCCGACATCGGACGGCGCTCGTCGCACTCCGGGATCTTCTCCACATAGGTTGGGAACCCCACCCACTCCAACAAATCTCTCCCTTCACAACTATGGGGAGGACGTCGTCATCCCGACGATCTGCCTGCAGTACTCAAACTTCCCCCTTGGTAGAATCTTCGTGAACATATCAGGTCCGTTGTCATCTGTATGCACCTTCTCAAGCTCCGCGTCCTTCTTTTCAACCACATCCCGTATCCAATGATACCGAGTCTCGATGTGCTTGGACCGGTTATGAAACGTCTGATTCTTCATAAGATGGATAGCACTCTGACTGTCGCAAAGCAAAGTATACTGCTCTTGCTTCAGTCCCATTTCCTGCAACAGCTTCTTCATCCACAACAGCTCCTTGCAAGCCTCCGTCGTCGCAATGTATTCCGCCTCCGTCGTCGACAAGGCAACACACTTCTGCAACTGCGACTGCCACGACACTGCTCCTCCCGCAAACATCATCACGTAGCCTGAAGTCGATCGCCTCGTGTCTACATCTCCAGCCATATCAACGTCGGTATACCCAACCAGCTTCGGCTCGTCACCACCAAAGGAAAGTCTCCAACCAGCAGTGCCCTGAAGATATCGTAGAATCCACTTGACCGCACTCCAGTGTACCCTTCCAGGATTCGAAAGATACCTGCTAACCGTACCAACTGTATGAGCAATATCTGGCCTCGTACACACCATGGCATACATAAGGCTTCCCACAGCTGAGGCATATGGAACCCGCTCCATATCTTTCTTTTCGTCCTCGGTAGATGGACACTGCTCCTCAGTGAACTTAAAGTGAGCCGCGAGGGGGGAACTCACTTTCTTCGACCCGTCCATCCCGAAACGCTGAAGTACCCGGTAAATGTACTTCTTTTGGGACAAGTGTAGTAGCTTGGACTCTCTCTCTCGGATGATCTCCATCCCAAGAATAGTCTTCGCTGCGCCCAAATCCTTCATAGAGAAGGCCGCGCCCAGTTGGCGCTTCAACTCCGCTATCCTAGTGGCATTCCGACCCACTAATAGCATATCATCTACATAGAGCAATAAAATGATAAAATCATCCTCGGCAAAATACCTCACAAATGCACAATGGTCCGACGTCGTCCGTGCATAACCATGCTCCCCCATAAACGACTCGAACTTTCTGTACCACTGCCTCGGAGCCTGCTTCAGACCATACAAGCTCTTTCTCAATCGGCAGACCAAATGTGACTTGCCCTTCTCACAGAATCCCTCCGGCTGCTCCATGTACAACTCCTCCTCAAGATCACCGTGGAGGAACGCCGTCTTCACGTCCATCTGCTCGACCTCCAAGTCGAAACTGGCTGCTAATGCTAGCACCACCCGAATAGACGAATGCTTGACGACAGGCGAAAAGATTTCATCATAATCCACGCCTTTCCGCTGACCGTAGCCCTTGACTACCAGCCTCGTTTTGTATCGAGGGCGAGTAGCATCATCCGTCTGCTTCACTCTGAACACCCATCGATTTTTCAAAGCCTTCTTGCCCTTTGGCAACCGCACCAGATCATAAGTAGAATTGGTGTGCAAGGAACTCATCTCCTCCTGCATAGCTACCATCCACTCCTGCCTGTGTTCGTCTTCCATAGCCTCTGTGAAACTTTCGGGCTCTCCTCCGTCAGTCAATAGCACATACTCATCCGGCGAGTATCTCGTAGATGGTCGACGATCCCTGTTGCTCCTTCTCAGTGGAGCCACTGGTCCTGGCTGTATACCGACAGCCTCCTCCCCTTCAGGAACTGCCTTCCCGGCATGCTCATCCTCCTGAGGGACACCCTGACCACCATCAGCAGGCTGATGATCAAGGTTGGGAGCAACTCCATGTACCCGGCTCCCCCATAACTGGATCCTCTGCGATGTCCTCTGGAAACTGCTCGAAGCGAAATGACTCTAACTCAGGCAATTCCTCAGCCTCAGAAGGCGTCTCGGAATCCTGAGTGTTGGTCATGGTCTGATCCTCGACGAACACCACGTCCCTGCTTCTGTAGAGCTTTCCTTCCACTAGGTCATAGAGTCTATAGCCAAACTCATCCCGACCGTAGCCGACAAAGACGCATCGTCTCGTCTTCGGCTCAAGTTTGGTCCCCTCGTCCTTCGGTACATGCACGAAGGCCTTACAACCAAACGCCCGCAGGTGACTGTATGACGGCTCCTTGCCGTACCATACTTTGTCAGGCACATCACCCTGCAAAGGAGCACTAGGAGACAAATTAATAATATAAGCAGCTGTGAGAAGAGCCTCACCCCAATAACTGCCCGGCAAGTTTGCTTCTGACAGCAAACACCGCACCCTCTCCATCAGTGTCCTGTTCATGCGCTCCGCTACACTATTGAGCTGAGGTGTCTTTGGCGGAGTCTTCTGGTGTCGTATCCCTTGCTCTCTGCAATACGCATCAAAGGGACCGATGTATTCGCCGCCATTGTCAGACCGAACACACAACAACTTCTTGCCCGTCTCCCTTTCAACGGAGGCCTGAAACTCCTTGAAAGTAGGCAGCACCTGATCCTTGGTCTTTAAGGCATAGACCCAAACCTTCCTGGAACAGTCATCAATAAAAGTCACAAAGTAAGAAGCATCACCAAGAGATTTTACCTTCATAGGACCGCAGACATCCGAGTGAATCAACTCGAGCAACGCCGGCTTCCTCGAACTTGGGTGACTTTGGAAAGACACCCTACTTTGCTTCCCAGCCAAACAGTACGTGCATTTCTCCAACTTTGTAGACTTGAGCCCCGGAATCACTTTCCTGTTCACCAAGTAGCTCATCCCCTTCTCGCTGATATGGCCGAGCCGCCTGTGCCACAACTCGGTAGACGCGTCACTGACTGCGTTCACCTCCTGTGCCCCCTCTGCGCTCCCCTCCATATAGTAGAGACCGGACTTCTTGCTTCCTCTGGCAATCACCATCGAACCTCTGGAAAGCTTCCACTGACTATTCCCGAAGAGACTGAAGAATCCCTCGTCATTCAACCTTCCAACCGACACCAGGTTGAAACGGATATCAGGGACATGACGAACATCCTTGAGAACAAGAACCGCACCCGTCTTCGTTCTCAAATGCACATCTCCAACGGCAACCGCCTTCGACACATCTCCGTTGCCCATCTTCAACACGCCACAGTCGCCTGTCGTGTAAGTGGCAAACAGTGCCCTATTGTGAGATACATGTGCTGAAGCCCCTGAGTCCACCAGCCAAGAATTGTCATCGCAGGCGAGGTTAGTAATGACCTCATCACCTACGACGATCACATCGCCTCCATGCATCGAGGCCGCCGCTGTAGTGTTCTCTTCTTGCTTCCCCTTGTCGCCCTTCTTCTCCTTCTTCCAAGCGAAACAATTCCGCTTGATATGGCCCTTCTTACCGCAATGGTAACACTCTGAGTCCTCGTAACGACCCTTGGACTTCCCCCTGCTCTTGTCTCTGCCACCACCTGGACTCCTGCTTTTGCCCCTTCCGCGGCTCTCTGAAACAAGTGCCTCTGAGTGGTGGGATGTGGATGAAGTGCCCTGAGAACGTCTCCGCATCTCTTCATTCAACACCCCGCTCTTGGCAAACTCCAGACTGACCACGCCCTCTGGAGCAGAAGCGATCATAGATACTCGTACGGTCTCCCACGAGTCTGGCAAGGTACACAGCAGCCACAGTCCCTGAACTTCGTCGTCGAACTTGACTCCCATAGAAGATAGCTGGTCAACCACGCCCTGGAACTCACTCAAGTGATCCGAAATAGACGTCCCATCCTTGTACCGCAGACCCATCATCGTTCGGATCAGGAACAACTTGTTTACCCCGGTCTTCTTCGCATACAAGGATTCCAGCTTATCCCACAACGTCTTCGCGTGCTCAATATTGGCAACATGGTTGTACACGTTCTCATCAACAAACTGTCGTATGTACCCACACACCTGTATGTGCTCGAACGTCCAGTCCTCCTCGGATTTATCACTGGGCCTCTCGGTTGCAAACACAGGTAGATGCAGCTTCTTGACAAATAACAAATCCTTCATCTTGCTCCGCCAATAATGATAGTTTGTGCCATGAAGGTTCACCATGCGCACCGGCTTCGCGTCCATCTCTCCTCTCTGGTTCCTCTGTCAACTCCTGACACCCTTTGAACCCAAAGCTCTGATACCACTCTGTTGGGAAAGAAGCGCGAAAACCTTTCCCCAAACCGGAGAGTACCTGCGAGAGGACCGAGCAAACAACGCACGAACCCAAAAAACAAGCACACAAAACACAACCACGCAGACACAGAGAATTTTTGACGTGGAAACCCTTGCGGAAAAAAACCACGGGACGATCGGAGTCCAACCCTGAGAAGCCTCCACTAATGGAATAGAAGAATTACACCCTCTACAAACTCCTCCCGATCCAAATCGGATCCCCACAACACTCAGAGATAAGAACAATGATTACAAGGCTACGAAGAGCGAGAACGACGAGTAGAGATTACCCGAAACACGTTCTCCTTCGAAAACGACCTTCAATCCTCCGTCTTCTTCTCCGAAGTTGCAATGGCACTCTTGCCTCCTTCTCTCTCAAACTTGTGTTGTCCAATGCGATTATACGATAATAAATTAGGGTTGAGAAAACTCAATATATCTCCCTAATCCCGCAACCAACCTGGACCGTTGGATTAGATCCAATGATGAAAACTCATCCAGAAATCCGCTTCAGCCCCCCGACACACAGAGTTCGGCCAGAACTCTGTGTGGGGCAACCAGCACTGGGTGGCCAAACCCTGGAACGGCCAGACCGAGTTCGGCCAGAACTCGGCCTGGGACCGAGTTCGGCCCGAACTCGGCAGACTTGGTCCAGAACCCCCTTTGGGGCAGCAGCAGCAGTAACAACTACTCCCGAGCTTCTTCGACATCGGACGGCGCTCGTCGTACTCCGAGATCTTCTCCACATAGGTTGGGAACCCCACCCACTCCAACAATAGCATCTTCTAAGTATGGCTATTGCCTATTTGACATTGTGTTCTCTATTATTACAGAAGAGAAATTTTAAATCAGGTTAACCCGAACAAAAAATAAATATAAAGATGGATACCAAATGAACTACAGATTGTTAGAATGCTCCATACCATTGTTGTTGAAAATCGATTCGATTTATGTGGATAACCTCCAAAAACCACCAAGTTTCGAAAAGAAAATAATGGAATGCTCTTTCCTTGTTAATGTTGCACTGGTGTACCGTAGATTCGACACGTGTCATTAATGTCGCAGTGAAGATGTATCTTAGGAGGTGTTTGGTAGGAGAAAAAGTGGGAGGAAAAAAAACATATGAGGAAAAAGTGGAAGGAAGAAAACATTTTCTCTTATTTGGTATGAGAAAAAAAGTGGATGGAAAGAAAAGTGTAGGGATTGATTTTCCCTCATAATATAAGAAATTCAATCATCCCAAAAAAGTGGGAGCAAAAGTAAAAGAAAAAGTGCATACCCATCTTAATTTACAATTATACCCTATAGAAATTATATTATTTTAAAGTAGTTCAATAAAGTTAAATGGTAAATAAATATTGTTAGTTGAGGATATAATTAGTAAAGTCTATATTTTTATTTTTCTTCCTTCCACTTTTTTTTTCTATACCAAATAAAAGAAAATATATCACTTATATTTTTCTTCCATCGTACAAACACAAATGAAGGAATGAAAAATAAATTTTTTTAATTTTCCTTCCTTCCACTTTTCCATCATTTCTACCAAACACAGCCTTAGTTTTTTTTTATTTTATTTAGCAGGATATTCCGAAACAGTCTCGGTCTGCATATACTAGACCAATTATAGTTAGCGATGTATATACCATTGGTGTCTCAGATATGGGCTCGGACTCTGACTCGGATTCAGACTCGGACTCGGACTCAGAAAAACCAGACGGAGCAAAAGCCTTCCGAAAGCTAGCTAGCTTCTGCTTTTGAAAAGCAGCAGCAGTACAGAAAAACCAAGCCTTTAATTGCTCCCCTGTCCAAAAACTAAAACCAACCCCCCCTCCCTCTCTCTCCACGGTCACTAGAAAAGCACAGAAGAAGCTCCTGCAAGCAGCAGTGAAGTCAGTTACCAACATCAACCTCTCCTCCCCTCCATTAATGGCAACCATCCCCACTCCCTCCTCCTCCACATAACCCACCACCACCCTCTCCTCTCCTCTCCTCTCCTCCATGATCACTAGAAAAATGAGCCTCCTTTTCCTGATCCCCCTCTCCTTCTTCTTCCTCCACCTCTCCTCCTCCCCTCCCCCTCCCCCCCCCTCCCTCAACCCGGACCTCCTCGGCCTGATCGTCCTCAAGTCCTCCCTCTCCGACCCCACCTCCTCCCTCTCCTCCTGGTCCGAGGACTCCCCGGACCCCTGCTCCTTCCCCTTCGTCCGCTGCCGCCCCAACACCGCCCGCGTCGCCTCCCTCTCCCTGGCCCACCTCTCCCTCTCCGGCAGGCTCAGCCGCGGCCTCCTCCAGCTCCGCCTCCTCCGCTCCCTCTCCCTCTCCTCCAACAACCTCACCGGCCCCCTCCTCCCCTCCCTCCTCCTCTCCCTCCCGGACCTCAACTACCTCGACCTCAGCCTCAACTCCCTCTCCGGAGACCTCCCCGCCTCCTTCTTCCACCAATGCGCCACCCTCCGCTCCCTCTCCCTCGCCGGCAACCGCCTCACCGGCCCCATACCCCCCTCCCTCGCCTCCTGCCGCAGCCTCGTCACCCTCAACCTCTCCTCCAATTCCTTCGCGGGCTCCCTCCCCGCCGCCGTCTCGGCGCTCGCCGGCCTCAAAAGCCTCGACCTCTCGCGGAACCGCCTCCGCGGGGAGGTGCCCGCCTCGCTCGGCCGCGGGGTACCGGGCCTGCGGAGCCTGGATTTGGGCGGGAACGCGCTCACCGGGGCGGTCCCGGAGACGATGCGGGAGCTCAGGATGCTCAGCTCTTTGAGCTTGAGGGGGAACGGGCTGTCCGGGGAGGTTCCCGATTGGATTGGGGAGCTCGGGTTGTTAAGGAGCCTGGACTTGTCCGGGAACAGGTTCTCGGGACCGGTCCCGGACGCGATCGGGAGGCTCAGGCTGTTGAAAAGGTTGGATCTTTCCGACAATGCGGTTACCGGGAGCCTGCCGGAGGCGATAGCCAGATGCAAGGGTCTCCGAGAGGTGGATTTCGGAGGGAACGATCTGGTCGGCGGAGTTCCGGATTGGGTTTTCGTGCTGGGCTTGAGGAAGTTCTCGGCTCCGGGTAACAGAATGGGGGGCTACATTCGGTTCCCGGAGGTCTACGACCGGTCCCTCGCGATGCTGGACCTGTCCGGGAACGAGTTCTCCGGCTGGATCCCGACGGAGATCGGGAACCTGGCGAGCCTGGTGTATCTGAACCTGTCCGGCAACGCGTTCTCGGGTCCGGTCCCGGCGAGCTTGTGGTGGTTGCAGTCGACGGAGGCGGTGGACTTGAGTGGCAATGCGCTGAACGGCAGCATTCCGGCCGAGATCGGAAGGGCTGCTGCATTGAAGGATCTCAGGCTGGAAAAGAATCTCCTCACCGGGGAGATTCCTAGCCAGATTGGCAACTGTACTTCTCTCACTTCTCTGTAAGTCAACTCCCCACTTCCAATCTCTAAGTTCTGATCAATGTTGCACGGACACGGACACAACACATGGACTTGTAGTGTTCAGATCGTGTCCGATACGACACGGCCAGCATTTTAGCTTCACTTTAATCCATTGCCAATACTATGGTTATTTGAAAAGTTTCCCACCAGAACCTTATTTTGTTTGGGAGTGAAGAGCACTGTTTAGTGGTCACTGCTGGCCTAGTCAGAAAACCCTTGGATTGTCCATTTGATCTCTAGCTATAACTCTGCAATTTGGCATCAAAGCAGTTTTGAGCTGTTGGCTCTACATACAAAGATCAAGATTATTCAAGTTATTCAGTACAATTCTCTATAAATTGTCGATAGATTGATCGATCTATCGATGATGATCTGAACAATGTAGCTGGTATTCAGTACAATTCTCTATAAATTGTCGATCATCGATCTATCGAAGATGATATGAACAATGTAGCTAGTTATTATTCAGTACAATTCTCTACAAATTGTCGATGGATCTATCGATGACGATCCGAACAATGTAGCTAGTTATTCAGTATAATTCTCTATAAATTGTAGATCATCGACCTATCTATGATGATCTGAACAATGTAGCTAGTTATTCAGTACAATTCTCTGTAAATTGTCGATCATATATCGATCGAAGATGATCTGAACAATGTAGCTAGTTATTATTCAGTACAATTCTCTATAAATTGTCGATGGATCTATCGATGATGATCTGAACAATGTAGCTAGTTATTCAGTATAATTCTCTATAAATTGTCAATCATCGATCTATCGTTGATGATCTGAACAATGTAGCTAATGTCACATTGTATAATTTAGAACCAATAGTTTGATGATAATTAGAGCATTAGATTCATAAGAAGTAAAAGTATATAAATGGTACTGCAATCTTTTTTTTCTTCGAGACCTTGAGTTCATATGCATAATTTTTTTTTTTTAACTTTTTTTTTTCTTTTTCAAACAGGATGTTAGCGCAGAACAATCTCTCAGGCTTCGTCCCTCCAACCCTAGCAAACCTCACCAATCTACAGACAGTAGACCTCTCCATCAACAGCCTCACCGGAGCCCTTCCGAAGGGCCTCTCGAACCTCGGTCGTCTTTCCTCGTTCAACGTCTCCCACAACCTCCTCTCCGGGCCACTCCCTGCCGGAAGCTTCTTCGACACCATCCCTCCTTCCTCCCTCTCGGACAACCCCGGCCTCTGCGGCTCCGCCGTCGGCCGCTCCTGCTCCTCCGTGCTCCCCAAGCCCATCGTCCTCAACCCCAACTCCTCATCCAAGAACCCTCGCTCTAGCCCCGCCATCCCTCCTGCAACCTCCGCCACAACAAGATCATCCTCAGCATATCCGCCCTCATCGCCATCGGCGCGGCTGCCCTCATTGCTCTCGGCGTCGTCGTCGTCACGATCCTCAACGCCCGCGCTCGCTCCTCCAGCTCCCCCTCCGCGGTGGCGCTGACCGTCTCCGAGGAATCTCTCAGCCACTCCTCAGCATCCTCCCCCAAGGACTCCGGGAAGCTAGTCATGTTCTCCGGCGACGACCCCGACTTCGCCTTTGGCGCCCAGGCCATCCTCAGCAAGGATACCGAGCTCGGGAGGGGAGGCTTCGGTGCGGTCTACAAGACGGTCCTCCGAGATGGGCGGCCCGTGGCCATCAAGAAGCTCACCGTTTCTAGCCTAGTGAAGTCCCAGGAAGATTTCGAGAAAGAAATCAAGAAGCTCGGCAAGATCAGGCACCCCAACCTCGTGTCGCTTCGGGGCTACTACTGGACTCCTTCGTTGCAGCTCCTCATCTACGAGTTCCTCACCGGAGGGAGCTTACACAGAGCGCTCCACGAGAGCTCGGACGCCGACTCCCTCTCCTGGAGCGAGCGCTTCGATATCGTCCTCGGCACGGCGAGGAGCCTCGCGCACCTGCACCGCCACAACGTGATCCACTACAACCTGAAGTCGAGCAACGTTCTGATCGACGGCTCCGGGGAGCCCAAGGTCGGAGACTACGGGCTGGCGAAGCTGCTGCCGATGCTCGACCGCTACGTGCTGAGCAGCAAGGTGCAGAGCGCTCTGGGCTACATGGCGCCGGAGTTCGCCTGCAGGACGGTCAAGATCACGGAGAAGTGCGACGTGTACGGATTCGGGGTGTTGGTGCTGGAGGTAGTGACGGGGAGGAGGCCGGTGGAGTACGCGGAGGACGACGTGATGGTGCTCTGCGACGTGGTGAGGGGAGCCGTGGAGGGGGGGAGGGCGGAGGAGTGCGTGGACGGGAGGCTCGCGGGGAGGTTCCCGGAGGAAGAGGCCGTGCCGGTGATAAAACTAGGGTTGGTTTGTACTTCCCAAGTGCCGTCCAACCGGCCGGAGATGGGGGAGGTGGTGAAGATATTGGAGATGATCAGGTGCCCTCAGGAAGCTCTGAGTTCTGCTTGAATTTTTTTTTTTCGGGTTCACCACGTGGCAGCGGGAGTCTTGGTGACTCTTCACCAATAGTGTCATGACGAAAGAAATCCGGTTTTTTAAAAATGTAGGTTATAACTATAAGTTGGATGAAGTATTGTGTTCGTTAGATTTTTGAGTTTTTGGGAGAATTTGAAGGGAAGTTCTTACTCTTTTTTTTTATATTTTCTTTCCTTTTGTGAGGTGAGTGATCGTCTCTGTTGCTGGATTCAGTTTCATCGGAGGAATCAATGAGACCCTTTCGAAGAATTATACACTGCTCAATATGATTCTGGAATGGCTTTTTCTCAAGATTTGCCGTATCGGAATCGGTATCGGACTATTTCTATAAGTATCGGAATCGATGGTATCAGCATTATCAACAATTTCGAACAGGAGTATTATATTTTTTTGGTATCGAAAATCAAATAATTATTATTTAAATATATATATATTTTATAGATTTAGACATAATTTAAATATTTTTATTGTTGTTTTTTAATAGTTTTGAAATTAAGTTAGGTAGTAATCACTATGCCAATTGGCTTTACGTGCCATAGATAATTTTCTTCTTTTACATGCTTTTAAACGTCTTTGTTGGTTGATCTTTTTGGTTCAATTTTTTTTTTTTTTGCCGAATTGATCGGAAAAGAGAACCAATGTCGGTATGGATCAGTATTATGTATCGGTCGGTATTGGATCGGGATATACCTAATCGTATTGGTATCTGCCGATGTTGCAAAAGTGTGCATTTTCTGGATATTGTTTTTTTTCCCGATTGTAGCTTCCGGAAGTTTGGTTAAAAGAGAGGAGCACTTTTGCTTGGAGATTAATGTAAGCCTCCCATATCACTTTTATGGAAATTTCTAAGAGTTTTGTACAGGAAGAGAGTTTAGTTTTTCACATGTTTGTGCTGCCCAGGTTGGTTCTGCGTTCTTGTTTCAAGTTGTTTTATGCAGAGGGTAAGTCCGACAAAACTTCGGATTTAGATAAACCAACTTCTTTGTTCAGCGTGACCTTGATAGAAATCGGAGTCGCGGGTGACGCTCCAGAATCGATCCACAATAAGGATCAAAGAATAACCAAAACTAGCTTCGAATAGGACAATCTAACCCCTCCGGATCGGCCATGGTGCTACAGGCTTTCGCACGCGCGCACGCACGACTTGGTCCCGTTCATACGATTGACCCAGTCTGTGAATGCAAATCAAAGATTGGGGGAGTGACAAAATGTAGGTTGAGAGAGGTGCGTGCCAGAAAGCCATTAGGTATGGGGATTAACTCAATGTTTTAAGACTTTTGTATAGAATTAGCAGCTGGTTAGTAAACTCAATCATTCTCATTGCCTGTAATGATCAATTGGTTTTTTTTTTTTTTTTTTTTTTTTTTTTTTTTTTTTTTTTTTTTTGCCAGAGGAGACTCTATTCACGCTCCATGTGCATGGGAGAGCTTTTCTTCCTCCTTTTGAACCTTAGGCCTTTGACAGGTTAATAGTTGTCCACATTAGAGTAAGTAGGCAAATGTAGTGGTGAGCATTATTCGGTTTTGGATTGAAAACCGAAGCGCATGAGAGATTTGGTTGGATTTAAAGAGGATTTGCTTGTCTTCCGGTTTTGGATTTATTTTTCGTTTCAAAATCGAAAATCTAATAAGACTTAGGCTGTGTTTGATTGGGCTTTTTTTCCATGGAAAATATTTTCACCACCAATTGTAGTGTTTGATAGCTTATATTTTCCATAGAATTATTTTCCAAAAAACTATCATTTTCCATATTTTCTTCTAAAATGTTGGAAAATGAAACTTGTCTAACCCATAGAAAAAAATTATTTTCCATGGAAAATAACTATTTTCCGTGGAAAATAATGACAATCAAACAACCAAATTAAGTTTTTCATGAAAATTTTTAAAATTCTAAGGAATTTTTTTCCTAGAAAAATAATTCCATGGAAATTAATTTCTTTTCTACGTATTTTCCACCTTGCAATCAAACACACCCTTATACAATTATTAAATACCTCAAATTTATGTATTATTTTATAATTAAAAATGTGTATATTTTTTTTTTGGAACTAGGTAAATTATTTCTGGAATCGCTCCCACTGGGATTCGAACTCCTGACCACTCGGGCCGCATGCATCTCTCTTAACCACTAGGCTAGAGGTCATTTGCAAAAATGTGTATATTTTGAAAAGAACAATTATATATATATATATATATATATATATATATATATATATATATATATATATATATATATATATATATATATATATATATATATATATATATTAAAGTTAAACTTTGATAATTTAACAACTATTCCAACTTTAGATCCAACTTCGAAATATAACAAATATATGCATAAAGATTATAATTTTTTAATATAATTTAACTATAATTCAAACTTTTGGGTCCGGTTCGTTAAACAATAAAAAATAGCACAATTGAGCAAACCAAATCGTTTATCGGTTCAATTATGGCTAATTTTCAGTTTTTGATTTTTAGAATTTTAGTTTTAACTATTTGGATTCGATTGAAATAAACCGAACACTCACCCTTAAGCAAACGTAAATGCACACATATCAACATTAATATACATGCATTTTCGATTTCTAATAATGTATGTACGAGTTTGAAATTTAAATTTATTTTTAATATTTTGGTATCTTCCGCCTTAATTTCTCGTGCAATGACCAGAGACGGTATAAGTTGAATAGTAATATACACAAAGAACAATTAGTATCATGCTATTTTCATACCCACATAGGGAGGAAAGAACTTAGGCCTCGTTCGGTTCTCGGAAAGGAATGAATTTCCTTGTATTTTTCATGAAAATGAGAAGTATGATTCCTGTCACATTTTCTTTCCGTTGTTTGGTAAAACAAGAAACTATTTAGGAAAGGAAAGCAAAATATAACAATATTCCAATAATATTCTTAATTTTTAAAATAAAAATAATATTATAAAAAATAACATTAATGGTAAAATAAGCAATGACACATGGTTACTTTTGTCATAACTTTTGTAATAAATGTTGGAAAGGAGGAGGGAAAATCAATCCCATGGGTCTTGAGTGGAACCATATTCCAACCAATTTTTTTTCTTGTCAGAAAATTTATTTCCAAGTTTGTGGCTACCAAATAAAAAAAAAGAACAACTTTTCTTTTTCGGTTCTTTAAATCCGTGAACCAAAGAACGCCTTAGAGTACACACATGGCACCCACACTATCTTTAGTAAAGAAAAAAAGAGTCATTACGTACATCTTTTACTTTACTTTAACATGTATACAAACCTTAATCTTCCACATTGAAAGTAGAACAGTTGCATGTAAGAAAATAACATGGGTCAGAAGCATTAATGTCTGCATGACTTTGGGATGCAAATGATCATATTTGAAGATTCTAAAGCACTCATTGGAGTGAGTAAACAAAGTTGGAAGCAATGTTGGGAGAAAATAGAAGAAAAATTATACACTCAAGAGAGCATCTTAGTAATGAAGAAGACTTTGAAGAATGCTAGCACTTCTGTCTATGCAGTACAAAATAGTTAAGCCTCTAGTGTTTTTCTTGTGAAGTTTGCCAAGTGAGAATCTATAACATTAATGACTTGTTTGAGTCATGAGCTCACACTTTGAGAATAGTATTAATCAACACAGACATTAGAGAATCTACATTGGTGACATGTTTGAGCTATGAGAGGTCCACACTTCTACTGCTGTCTTTCAACAATATATAAAATCCAAGACTGACTTTTGTTTGAGTGGACTCATGGCTCTTGCCATGCCTTGATTATTGCTATTTGCCACCATCATCAGAGAGATTTGTGGGAGTGGGGATTGATAGAATTGCTTGGTTTGTGTAATTAACATATAAATGACTTGGCTCATAGAAAACTCCCTTTAATATGTTCCATATCTGCATATGAAAATATAGCTACTACTGTGCAGAAGTTGCAAGACATTAAGGCGAAAGAGTATGCTAAAATGGATGAGTGATAATACATTAAAGATGAAACAAGCACACTTTGAAATAATATTGATAAGATAGATAAAGTGATAATGTGTTAAAGATGAAATGAGCTCAGTTGAGATAACATTGCTAAGATGAATGAGCTGCTAAGATGAATGAGCGACAATACATTTGAGCATAGAATAAGAAATGAACGTATCCATAAAAAGTTGGAGGTGCATGGGACCAACTAAGATAGAAAACACATCTTCTAATATGGTTTGTACATGTGTAGCCTAGTCCAGGGCCGACCTTGGTCAAGGACAGCCATGGCGACCGTGCAGGGCTCAGGACGGCCAGAGCGACCGGCCAGGACCCACGGATCATGAGGGTCAAAGAAATAGTTTAAACATAAATATATTTAATTTTGTATCAAGCTTAGAACTAGTATGTACCATGGGTCCTTCTTAACACAAAGCTATTGTTGTATTGTGGTTAGTATGTTAGACTTGTGTACTAAAGGTCCTTAGTTTAAAGCTTGGTGGTAACTTTTTTAATTTTTTTTTAACTTTTTAATATTTTTTACATTATATATGGGGGTTCTATTTAAAAATTTGTCCCGGATCTCTATGAGCTCAAGGCCGACCCTGGCCTAGACCAAGATGCAAGGTTAGAACACGAATGATAAGATATTAGCCATATGAGTTGCTAGAACTATAGGTAGGCCTAAATGAACTCATTGAATACGGAAAAAGGAATTTTTTTTTCTTTTTTGCTAATTGCTATAGTAGAATGGAAGAAAAAAGATACAAATAGATTTTGTTGCTTCTTTTGTAGGAAAAATAGAAGAGTTACCAAAATCCTAGGTATGAAGTTTTGAATAGGGTTATTTAACTTTATGGTCTCATCTAATACAAGAAATTTATGTTTATGTATCCATATTGTCTCGAAGATGATTTATGTCTCGTCCTAACGGTTGACTTGGGTTGACTGTCCAAAATGGAAATATAAATGCAAATTTTGAATATTATACGAGATCATAAAACTAAACGAAAATTTTGTGAGGATTATGTGACTTGGATTATTTAGTTTTTTCACGAGCAATCGAAAGATGAGACTTGTAATACTGTTGTTTGTTTCTATCATGATCTCAACGGCTACACAACTCTCCGAGGCTCTTGAGTTGCAAAGCAGTCAACAATATGACTGGGACGAAAGATATCTGACGATGCATGATGCCCATGATCATGTTGTCTCCATCGAGACTGCTGCCAGGAGGGCTGTGTGACTATTGAGATCAGGATAAAAGCAAACAACAATGTCACAAGTCTCATTTTCGATAGGTCATGACAAAGCTAAATAATCCAAGTCATGTAGTTTTAGGATCTCGTATAATATTCAGAATTTACATTTAGGCATTCAATTTGGACGATCAACCAAATCAAATGTTAAGACAAGACCTAATTCTATTCCGGACAATATAAAGATCCAAATATAAAATTTCAATATTGCGAGAGACCCTAAACCTAAATAACCTTTTTGAATAGAAGGGTTCTCTTTTTTCATTACAGGAAATCATAGAACGCAGCTTTTAGAAACTTTGCTTTTATTTCTTTATGAAAGTAAAAGATGCTCAGCCTACACTACATTGTTTCTCTTTGGAGTTTGAGCAGGACAGATGCATCTATCACTAAAACTATAACAGTTGGCATGGAAAATTAAGTTCAGAATTGCAGCAAACAATAGAAAATGTGTATATCACAATCCTCAACTAATACTTTATACACAAATTTCAGGTACAGCCATGTTTGACAAACATATGCTTTTCCTGTAGCTTACAGAATTTCTCACCACATGACAAAGAAGTAAGTCTACCATATACATAGACTAATAGAATGAATCCAAGAGTCAGTCAGCCTTGTTGGTGATTTTATTAAGGAATTCTCTTGGTCCTTGAGAGATGCACAGTAGCAAAACCTCAAGAAACTAATTATTTTCAAACTCCTATGGATTCATAGAATAGGTTTAAGTGCTTTTTTTTCTAGCACATGTTACTGTCTGTGTCACCAGAAAGATACCAGTTCTATAATGCATCATGCCAAGTTTAATGGCAAAAAAATCTCCGGATAGTAGAGTACTAACACAACAAAATAGCTTTTAAATACTGACCATTTTATTTGACCTGAAGTAATATTTGACAGTATATTCCACAATTAACTTTCGATTTTCCCTTTTCCATGCATATATGCAAACCAAGGAAGCTGAATAGCGAGTCGAAGGTTTGGAAAAATGAAGTTTAATTTTCAAATCGACTATGTATACATCTTTTTACTCGTACACTATATGTATGATACAACTATTACATTACCCCAAACAACTAGGGTGAGCGCTCTGTTTATTCGGTTACAACTGAATGTAATAGTCAAAATCGAATAAATCAAAATTCTAAAAATTCAAAACTGAAACAAAATTAGCCATAATCGAAACCGAATCGATAATCAATTCGGTTGGACTATTTTTATTGTTTAATTGATCGGATCCAGAAAACTATATTAAAAATTATACTTTTATACATACATTTGTTGTATTTTAAAGTTGGTCCCAAAATTAGACTAGTTGTTAAATTTTTAAAGTTGGACTTTAAAACACATACATAGAACGATTGTTTTCAAATACACAAAATATACACATTTCTAATGATAAAATATTCATAAAAGTGGGGGTATTTAATAATTACATAAGTCTTATTTCATTTTGGACGAAAACCGAAGCCAAAATCGAGACCAAATTAGAGATTTTAGTATCTTTAAAAACCAAAACTGTACCGAATCTTTTATTCAGTTCGATCTGGTTCTTGGTCCAAAACCTAATAATGCTCACCCCTACGACCGACAGTTCAGCCTCTAGTATTCAAAATGCTCCGACGGCATGCATTTGTGCTCTCTCTGGTACAAGTATCATATAGGTATTCCAACCCATTGCCATCCTTAAACAGAACCTGCTCCTCTCAGGAAACTTTGATGGCAGGTTGCTGCCACTGCCAGTTATGAATAACTTTCGAAACTAAACTGCTGTTGTACTGTCATACACAAATGAGCAAATGTCTAAATAGCACAGGAACACACCCACAAACTTCCCAGGACAAGTGAGACAAGACTTCGGACTTGGGCAACCCCTTGTCTCCTTAGGGCAATTCCAGGCTCAGCGTGGGTCCAATAAAGGTTAGGAATACGGATGACCCATCAAAATCGGCCTAAAATAAGGTCAAGAGGCAACCAAAACTAATTTCGGATAGGACAATCAAACCCCCGGGCAGGCCCTGCTTAAAGGAAGTGTAAAAAGCAAACTAAGGGCAGGTGGTGGAACCTCAGCATTTAGATATTGAAATTTTTTCTGTTAATATCAAGAGACAGAATGATATGTTCCCTTTTACTTTCACTGGGCATGTGGGGGCTTGGAGAGCAAGCACATGATGAGAGAGTCCTCCACACAAAAGACTACTACTTCTCACTTGGTTGAGCTAATCATGGTGTGGAGTATGAAATTGGCATGTCAAAGCTTCTGAGTGATCAAAATCTGAGATGTGTTGGGAGGACACAGTGATTCTTTCTTGAACTTTAAGCAAAAATAAATATGATGATGCATTCCTTCCTACATCTTGAAGCAAAGCTTCTTTTACAGCTATCAGAGAGTGCATTCATATAATAAACCCCTTTTCAGGCCTTTTGAATTATCAAGTCACATTTTGGAATAGCATATAGAGGCAAATCTGGTACCAACAATGAAGACTTAGCTTCAAATTAGTTTTGCTTGAAACTCCAATACAATTCCAAGGATCATTTTGTTCTTTATCTGCTAATTAATC
The DNA here is from genome assembly GCA_029216955.1 of Iris pallida. Classification (NCBI taxonomy): domain Eukaryota; kingdom Viridiplantae; phylum Streptophyta; class Magnoliopsida; order Asparagales; family Iridaceae; genus Iris; species Iris pallida. The sequence goes on from JANAVB010032255.1 coordinate 64,696, forward strand.
TCTATTAGAAGTTGAGGTATCTAAACCCAAATTGCCCGAGGACTGACCTTCATGTTCTAATCATATGAAAAAACATAAAATTTCATAGAGAGGGGTGAAATTAGCTGTATTACGCAGAAGATTGAGGAGTTTGCCATATTCTCATAGAGAGGATAGGATTAGATGGCGGCCAAGGGAATTACTAGGTGCGCCCAACAACAATATGATGCTATCTTAGATGACGTCCAATTTTTTTTAATTTTTATGGTTTGAAATAATTCATTGTGATTGGCTGAGTTTTTGTAGTTCGGATTGTGGTTTGGATCGAGGAAAAAAATAAGCGAATGTGATTGGCTGAGTCTGTTGTTTGTATATAACAAATAAGTGATTTTTTCATTCTTTCTTTTCTTCCTCAATCAAAACCACAATCAGAACAACAAAACCTCAGTCAATCACAATGAAACCAAAAAAAAAAAAAAAATTGGACACCATATCCTATATTGCTGTTGGGCGCCATCCCTCTCTATGTGAATATGACAAACTCCTCATCTTTTGCGTAAATACAAATAATTTCATTCCTCTCTGAAATTTTCTGGAAAAGATATAGCAGCATCACATGCATGACACAAGTCTCCTCGATTATTATATATTATCGATTATCGCACAAAGTTGTTGCAAGGAATTTTATGTAGACATTATTGAACTATTTCTAAATCAGATAATTTCGATCCAAGAGCTCACATGGAGGATAATTGCAAATTTTCAAAAAACACATAATGTGAAATTCAACTGTTACAGACCAAATTCGTTGTGCACAGTCAACAAACTCGAGTTCCGTTTCGGTGCAATCGCTTCGTGCTGGAATCGCCTGGATCAACGAGACGATACCCGACCTGCATTTTTTAATTAAAACAAAAATGTTCATCTATCTCACTTTGAGCCTCAGGATGGCTGATTAAATAACGTCAAATTTCAACGAAATTTAACATGAAGAAGAAGAGTTTACCACGATCGAGAAACAATGTTCCTTGTGGAATTCAAAACTACGATTGCGGAGTTATGCCGGCACAAAATCAGTTTCTCAGCTCAAAATTCCAAAATCCCGGGGGACGCAGTCGCGGCCCCTCGGGACCAGCTAGCTAGGCCCCTGCATACAAACATCACATCCAACAGTTTCTTTTGTAAGACAATCCTACGATTCCTTTTTACACAACAATGCCGCATCCACTTTGCTACATTATGTGGTCAGAAGGGCCATGCATGATGGTATTTGATTCTGTACGTATATTGCTCCATTGTATGTATTTTTTTGAGGTGTCCTTTCTCTAAGTCGGATCATGACTATATAAGCCATCCAGCCGTCCGAAGGAGGATTCGAATCCAAGACCTGTGCTAAGCTAGCGTATACTTGCTACTTCAAGAACTCGAGCGATATTGGTGAGTCGAGCACTACTCCAAGAACTCCACAGCAACAGTCAGAGTAGCAAATAAGGCGCAGACTCCATTTTGTTGGAGTCAGCTGTACTCCAGCATACTTGCTGCAACGGATTCCAGCTGGAAATGGATGACACGATTTCAAGGACACATTCTTCTCTCCCAGAACTTGCAAAAAAATGGGGAAGTGAATAAGTCAAGCACGTACCAAAATTGACATATCAGAGGGGCATAAAATGTCATAAATAGCAATTTATATGTTGTGTTTGCTTGTTAGTATATGGTATATACATTTACCGCAACATTGTCAAATTGCACTTTTAAACATAATGATTGTTTTATCAGTCACTGAAGGAACTGCCCATGTTCTTGTTTTTTATTTGCGATGTCCTGCGTAGCGCACGAAATTTGGACACACTATCCCTAATTTTCACATATACACACACCCACACATTTTCCGTGGTTCGATCATGAGACCGTCCGCCTAGCCAAGAAAGTTATCTCTCTCCTCGCTGACCACAAGAGCCAACTGAGTTCGATAATAAAAAAAACACTTATGGATACTGTTTGCAGTTGATGTAAGCACTTCATATAAAAAAAACAAGAAATAAATACACTCAACCCCCCATGTTTCATGAGTATTATAGGAACTACCCATAGTTTGAAACTAATTACACGGAGCACCCCTCTGTTTTATGTTTTATTTTTGAAATAAAGGGTGGTTAGTGTTATTACTTTCTATAGAAAATATAAAACGTAGGGGTGATCCGTATAATTAGTTTCAAATTAGTGGTGGTTAGTGCAATAGGTCGTAAACGTAGGGATACTTGACCTAAAATGTCCAAAAAACAATCTATTACCAGTCTAACATCTATACACAGAAATGATGTACAACAATGAGCTAATTTCTCCTACAACTAATAAAATGATCTGAACATAAGTCATTCTGCACATTTGCTATAAGTAAAAGCAAGGTGTTGATGCTACACGAAATGTGTGGACCGAGTCTAAGTACATAATGGTCCATATGAATTTAATTAATGCCTGAAAAATAGTGTACAACCTTGTAGAAAACCAAAAAGAAAAAAAGAAGAAGTATTAACAATATTTTGTGAGGCAGCTCATCGAAACATGGAGACATAACGTTAACAGTTTTCAACAACAACAATGATCACAATAAATACTTCAGAAGAAAAAATATGGATGGAAAAACTTGAAAGGAATGTTCGATAGGAGATCAAAGGAATGATTTTCCAGCATGTGACAGTATAAACCAGATCAGCTTGCATTAGTACATTGGTACTCTGTGGAGATTCTATGAATAGGTAAGAAACCTAATCAACCCTTGAACTGGCTAGAAAACCAAAAAGTGGAAAAAGAGAACAATATTCTTTTGGGTATTTCATCAACTTGTGGACACATAACTTTTAACAGTTTCCAACAAAAGAAAAGATAATCACAATAAATAAGTCAAAGGAAAACAAAAGAAAACTGATGGCAAACTTGAAAGGTAATGTACAATGAGAGATCAAATGAATGTTTTTCCCCACCATATATAGCCCGTTGTCAGGACTTAGTGTTTTAAGCTACACTTCGATCTGTAGCCCGTGCCAGCCTTCCCCAAACGCTTAGCTAGATCGCTAAGACGTAAATGAGAACAATATGGAGCAAAAAAGAGATATTGGAAGTATGAAAACTTAATGCTAGAAAGAGATTACAACTTTTGGGTGGTGAGGAACAAATGAGCCTCCAACTTATTTATAGGGGGGCTTACAAGAAACTACATGAACCTTATGGTACTAGCATATTCTAGGAATTATTCTAGAAAAATTCTCGGACCTAAATATTTCCAAGGAAGCTTCTAAAGCATCTAGAAAGATCACGAGTCTTCATGAAGATCCTGGATCTTCTAGTGGATTCCACCATTTTTTAGAGAGATTCAGAGTCTTTCAGAGAATTCCACAATCTTCTAGAGAAATCCGTAAGCTTCCAGCATAATCTCGGTCCGTGAAGAATTATGCAAGTCCGTTTCAGTAGGACGCAAAATCTTGGATGTGATACCGTGCTATAAATTATAAACCTAATCAGCGTGCATTTGTACATTGGTACTTGGCGGTGATTCTATGAATAGGTAAAAACCCTCTAACATATAAATTGTTAGGTACAAGCATTTCAACAATACAAATCACATCCCATTATTATTGGCAGTTCATATAGCACCTCTGCATTTGTATATACACAAAACTCCAAGAGATGAATTACTAAAATTTTCTGCTCTTATGTTGTTGCAAACTTACAATGTTAGTGAACAAAGGCCTGGATCTATGTTACCTGGACTCGGGTACGGGTGTCGGGTACAGGTATATATCCAAGAGTCGGGTCCTTCAAACTCATAATTGAAGGACACACGGACTCGGCTAAAAAGGATCCAAATTTTGGGTACGGGTACGGGAATATGACTAAGGTTTCGTAAAAAGACAACATGTAATTATAAATTACTAGTAAATTTTACTCAACTAGTTGATTAAGTCCCTAAGGGACCGTCCCTTCAGCTCCCCCTACTTAACTATCAATCTACCATATTAAAATAAACTATCTACATAATTACCACATTAAAATAAACTATCTACATCACTACCACATTAAAATAAACTATCTACTTCACTACCAGTCTTTCGATTGTCACCATGAAGGATCCGATTGTCACCATGGAGGATCGGATACGGATTCCATACCCATACCCATGTCCTAAAGGGTCGACACGGGTACTTCTCCTTAAAGTGGAGAGTCCGGATAACATAGGCCTGGATTATGTCTCCAAAACCTCAATGTTACTCATATGAACAAGATGGTCTATGCAGCAAGCACAACAAAGGCCACGATTTCCTTCTCAGGATTAGTTTTATTTATTCGGGTTATGTTTTGTCTCATTTTGGTAATTCTAGAATTTTCTAAAGGGTATAAATAGGGCCTTCACCTCTTGTAACGACATTGAATTATTTTAATGAAAGTTTATTTATAAGAGACTTGTTCTATTGAGTTCTCTCCTAGGGATTTCTAGGACTTCCACCTTACGTCTGATAGAACGATGTCCCCCGCTCCTCTGATACACCACTTGGTATCAGAGCCTCCCACCTGATGGCCATCGCCGAAAAAGAGGTCAACCCTTCTGATACTCTCACCCAGCAAGTCGATCGTTTGAAGCAATCTCTGAAAGAGATCAAAGTGGCACTTGTTGTCTTGAGGTTTAAAAAAAATCCTCATTATCAAGAAGTGACACCGTGCAAAAGCTCACGACATTGCCCTCGACATTAATGACGAACAACCACAACCACCAAATCATCAGCACCAACTACCACCTACTCTGCAACATCTTCCACGGAACTGCTCTCTACCGCCACCACCTCACCATAGTTTGCGACACCAAGCAAGTGCCAGAGTCACACCACCAGATCAGGTTGATCAAATCGGTGATAAATTCTGATCTTGAAGATAATGTGGGATTTGAAGAAGATTATTCAACCATGCACAATATGGAGGTCAATGAAAGGGAACCTGGAGACTACGACTACAGACAATGAGCTAAGGAGCCCCCAAGTTTTTAGATTCCATAAACATAGAGGACTTTCTTGATTGGATGTCGAAAGTTAAAAACTTTTTCGACTTTCATGATGTTCCAATGGTAAAAAGGGTTCATTTAGTTGCTTACAAAGTAAAGGGTGGAATAAGTGTTTGGCTATGTAGTGAAAAGTGCGCTTAAGCGGCGCTTAAGCGAGATTTAGAATTAGGGTGCCTCGTTTAATGAATTTTCGCCCCAGAAAAACGATCAGCACTTAAGCGCGCTTAGGCGTTGCTTAGTAGTGCCTCGCCTCGCCTTAGGTGCCTCGCCTCGTCTTAGGTGTCTCGCTTAACGATTTTATCAGCACTTAAGCGCGCTTAGGCGTTGCTTAGTAGTGCCTCGCCTCACCTTAGGTGCCTCGCTTAACAATTTTTTGATTTTTTTTTTTTTTTTTTAGTAAACTGAATCAAATCTTTTGTTATTTACATAGTTGGATAGCTGGAAAACTTTAAGTAGGAACTTTAGAGAACTTTTATGTTTGGTGGTATTTTGATGACTATGTAGTATGTATGCATTGTTTGGCTTTTAGTTTGCATTTTGATTCTAGTATTTATATTGTTACTTTGCTTGATTGATAATTGGTATTGTTATTCATGCATATACTAGTAGGATTGTATGGAAAAAAAACTATTAAAATTGCTGAAATAGTTGTTATATTTTATTGATAATCTCTTGGCTATTTATAGCCTTACAACCTCCTCATTACATTAACTCTCTATAGGAATATCCTATGGCATATTCCAACATACCAAATATACTAATAGGCTATTCCAATACATATTCCAACATACCAAAAATATCAATAGGATATTCCAACACTTCCCCTCAAGATGGACGAAAGATATTCACTAAGTCCATCTTGTCACATCCTCTCATCATGCTGACAGAGCTAAGCCCCTTGGTTAGTCCGTCTGCTACCTGATATTTGGTTGGAACATAGCCCAGCTCTAGTAGTCCACTATCTAGCTTTTCTTTGATGAAGAATCTGTCAATCTCGATATGCTTGGTCCTGTCATGCTGTACTGGATTGTTGGTAATACTAATAGCTGACTGGTTGTCACACCATAGCTTCATCTTGGCTCCCTGGTCCAGCTTCACCTCCATCAGCATATTCTTCAACCACAATATTTCTGTGACTTTCAAGGCCATAGCTCCTGTTGATCTGGCCACCACTGACTGCTTCTTACTCCTCCAAGAGACCAAGTTGCCTCCTACAAATATGCAGTATCCCGAGGTGGATCTCCTGTCGTCAGCACAGCTAGTCCAGTCAGAATCAAAATAGCCCTCGATGCTCACATGATTATTCCTTCTGAAAATTAGTCCCTTCTCGGGACCTCCCTTCAAGTACCTCAGAATCTGGTACACTGCATCCATATGACCCTTCCGGGGTCATGCATATAGCGGCTCACTACGCTGACCGCAGAGCTGATATCAGGTCGGGTGTGGCTCAAGTAGATCAACTTGTCCACCAATATCTGATATCTATCCCGGTCAACTGGTTCTCCGGCTTCAGCATCCAGCTTGAACTTTTGGTCTATCGGTGTCGTAGCTGGTTTACATCCTATCATCCCTGTCTCTGTAAGCATGTCCAGTGCATAGTTCCTCTGAGAAAGAACAATTTCCTTTGTATCTCGAGCAATCTCAAACCCAAGTATCGAAGAGGGCCAAGATCCTTCACCTCGAACTCCTTGCCAAGCTTCCCCTTGAGTTGGGCGATCTCCTGCTCATCATCGCCTGTGATAATCATATCATCCACATACACCGCAAGCATGGAGATGTGGCCTCCACTTCGTCTGAAGAACACAGTATGATCAGCATTGATCTGCTGATATCCCGTCCCTATCATTGCTCTCGTGAACTTGTCAAATCACGCTCGAGGAGACTTCTTCAGTCCATAGAGTGACTTCTTCAGCCTGCAGACCTTGCCTTCTGTCTGATTGGTGCCGAATTCTGGTGGTATCTCCATGTACACCTCCTCCACTAGATCTCCATGAAGAAATGCATTCTTCACATCTAGTTGGTGTAGCTTCCATCCTCCATTGGCTGCCAGAAAGATCAAGATCCTGACAGTACTCATCTTCGCCACTGGTGCAAAGATCTCGTCATAGTCGATGCCGTACTTCTGACTGTATCATTTTGTCATCAGTCGAGCTTTGTAGCTCTCAACCTGTCCATCTGGGTTCTGCTTCACAGTAAAAATCCACTTGCATCCGACTGCTCTCTTTCCTTCTGGCAGTCTCACCAGCTCCAATGTTCGGTTCTTCTCCAGAGCTCCCAACTCCTCGTGCATCGCTGCTTTTCACTTTGGATCGTTTTTGGCTACCTGCCAATTGTTAGGTACAGTAACAGTATCCAATGATGCAATAAAAGCTTCATGGGAAGAAGAGAGATGATTATATGAGACAAATTTAGCAAGGTCCCAACCATATCTATCAGTAGGTTTTTTTCGCATTGCTGCGAGTGGACCTCCGTACTGATGATGGTTGGGGAGGAGGAGAAGGAAGGATATCACCTGAAGGGGAAGATGGTGGTGTATGTGTCTCAGGAGTCAAGACGGGCGCAGGTAAGGAACTTAGCACTGGCACTGTAAGAACTGGTCCTGTAAGTTGCTTCTCTCGTCTGCTGTAGGTAAGAATCTTCCCCTGAGTTGTGGGCCTAACACCTCTTATTTCCTCCCCTGTCCCTTTTCACCTTCTTGTATCCTATTTGTTCCTCCAAACCATATTCCGAGATCAGTCGAAATGTTTCCCAACAACTCTCCCTCTCGCCTCATACTTGCAGTATCAGGTGAGATATTTGGGTTTCCCTCCTGACTGTAGTATGGCTCATGTTCCCTGAAGTGAACATCCATACTTACAAATTTTTTTCCACTGGACTACAGCATACGTAACCCTTCTAAGTTTCCGAGTAGCCCACAAGATACACTTGATTGCTCGAGGATCAAGCTTTCTTTACCGACGGTCTGTTGTCCTTCACGAAGTATACGCAGCCAAACACCTTTAGTGGGAACATCCCACTATTATTTTCCTGCAGCATCTCGCATGGAGACCTCCATCCCAACACCTTCGAAGGCATCCTGTTGATCAGTTGAGCTGCTGTCAATACTGCATATCCCCACAGACTCTGTAGGACATTCATGTCTATCATCATACTTCTCGCCACTTCCAGGAGGTGTCTGTTCTTCCTTTCCGCTACTCCGTTCTGTGCTGGTGTATCTACACAAGTGGTCTGACTTGGGCGGACAAGTATTTCGCAAGTGTCTTGTTGGTGTACTCCGTTCCATTGTCAGACCTCAGTACCTTTACCACTGCCTTGTACTGAATCTGGACATGTTTGTGGAAGTCCCGAAAACAGGAGGGAACCTCACTCTTATTTTTCATCAAATACAGCCAAGTAGTATGAGAAAAACAATCTATGAAGGTAACAAACTATTTATAACCATTCATAGGAGTAGTACAAGGCCCCCAGACATCAGAGTGTACCACTTCAAAAACAGACGAGCTCCTATGACCGCTACTCACATATGAACTCCTAGTAAGTTTGCCTAACTCACAAGCATCACAAACTAGTTTCTTTTTATTAACTTCTTCATAAATTGCAGGGTATTTGCTTACCAAATGAAGAGTCCCAACCTCCTGTGGTGGAGTCGCAATGTATCTTTCGCACTCATCTTCTTCAGTCCTTCTATCCCTGCCTTTTCCGCCATAGATACTAATGTTGAATCCAGCCCTTCTCGATCCAGGTACCACAGTCCATCATGCCAAGTGCCAGTCCCAAGTCTTCGTCCCGTCTCCTTCTCCTAGAAGATCACCTTAGGAATATCAAAGCAGACAGTGCATTTTAATTGGAGGATTATAGAGCTAATGGACAAAAGACTGACTGGAAAAGAAGGAGCAGGTAAAATATTAGATAATTTTACTGAACCTGTACAATTGACAGTACCCTTACCGACTACTGGCTGGAAAGTACCATTAGCTGTTTGAATGCTGTCTGCCGATGCTAGGTGAGTGTAGGAAGAAAACTCACTAGCATTCCCTGTCACGTGTCGAGACGCACCCGAATCGATAATCCAATCCGACGATCTGAGGGAAGACATAGATGCAAGGGTGAGCGAGTCGTCAGTGCCTTCTGCCAACGGATGGGCATACATGACAGCGTTGCCTCTGGCGAAGAATGAGGTGGACGCCTCCCCAGTCCTACTCCTCCTGTCTCCATCGCTCGACGCTCTCTGCCTCCTCCTGAGTACTTCCAACATGTCCTGCAGTGCCTGATCCTCCTCAGTATAGGCACCGTCAGCTGTCTCCTAGCCTTCTGCTACCAACAAGTTCGCCCGATGTAAGCCCTCTGAATTTTAGGGATTATTTTAAACTTTATTAAAGTAATTAATTTCAATAGATATCTTAATAAATGATTATTTTATTATTAATATACCTCTTCGTGACTTGATTTTTGGAGCGCAAGAGATGTCAGTATCTCGAAACGCCCTTCATGAGTTTTGATCTAGACGAGTTTACCTCCATGTGGATATATCGTGTCCCACTCAAACTTGTTCCCTTGTGCTCTTTTTGCATTTCGCAACTTTGGGTCGATTTAGGCCATTTGATCATTTGATAATTATTAATAATTTTTCCACTCTTATTTCTGATTATCATATGCACGTCACCGTGACTTTCAATTTAGGAGCACAAGACTAGTCATTTTCTTCAAACCAACTTGTCATACATGATCTACTCGAGACACTCTTCGTCCATGACCTTCGTGTCTCACTCAGACACATCATCTTGTGTTTCATTTTCATCGCACAACTTTCATGACCTTAGACCCAATCTTCATTCACCCCACTGAGTCATATTTACTTCCAACTTAATTTCCGGGCCCGACATCGGTCCAATCTGCTCGACCCAATATATGGTATTGGCCTGTTTTGAGTCTACTATGCACGTGCCACTTGCGTGCCACCAAGTTGATCTCCCTTGTGCTCCCATTTCATTCATGATTTTAAATTGTTTAAATTTGTTATTTTGATCAAACCCTAGCCCAAGCTTGTCTAAACTTGACCCAACACCCAATCAAATTTTATATGGCCCATATCATGACTGCCCATACACCCAACTGGTATATTCTCCTTTTTCCCTACTCACAAATAGTCCTATTTTATATAAATATCTCTTTCTCTCCTCCATTTATTATATTATATTATATATACATACCTCTCTCTCTCTCTCTCTAGTCACACATTAATACCATCACCATCACTTACCACTTACACCCGCCCATGCCAGCCGAGTACACCCTCTCTCTCTCTTAACTTTCTCTCTCCTTCTCTTTTACATATATCTCTCTCTCTTCCTAATAATGTATGATATATATATATATACATATCTCCTCTCACTCTATCTCTCTTCCTAAAGAAATACACACACACCCTTTCTCCCATGCGGTCCACAACAGTCCCATACTTCACACTCACCAACTCTCTCTCTTACACTCTCTCTCTTCCTAGTACACACTAGGCCGACACCCACATACATCTTTCCTTCATTTCAAACACTCAACCTCTCTCTCTATTCCTATTGCACCCCTCATCATTTCCCTTCATCTTCAACACCATCACCATCATCTTCATCTCCTCACCTCCTCCTCCTCCCTAGCACCTGGCCGAGCAGCCATTGCTGCTGCTCGAGCTGCAGTTGCTGCCACTGCGTGCTGCTGCTGCTGCAGTCATTTTAGCCGCGGCTGCCGCGCCACAAAGTGCTGCCGCACGCCCCCAGGGTCGACCACGACCCCCCTCACATCCCCAATGAACCCAGAGCGGCGCTCCCCTTGCCGCTAGGCTGCAGGCAGCCTCGCGCGTGACGCCGCGAGCTGTTGTGCAGCACTGCCGTGAGCTGCTGCGCTCGCTTCCCGTGCCATCGCGCACGCCAAGACGGCCACCGCCGGCCGCCCTACCACCGCCCCTCCGGCGAACCAAACGAACCACCCCACACCACCTCGGCAGCGACCAGTGCGACAGAAAGTCGATTTCGACATTTACGTCGAAATCCCTCGTGACGCGCACGGGTTCAAGCAAGAACTCGCGTTTCAGAACGTCGACTTCGTGCGTATTTTCTGGGCAATCCAACCGTTGGATCGTCGAATTCTTCCCTCCGTTACAATCTCGGTATATAGCTCTACCTCACTCTAAAGTTTCAGCCGTTAATTCTTCCATTTGATATGTCAAAATCGGCCGCCAAGTTGCCGAATAATTGTGTTCGTTTTTGAACAGTTTTGTGGAGCCAACTTCGTGGACTTGTACCTTCGCCGTCGCAGCTCCGTTTGACGCGCCACCAGTTTCTGTGCATAGCTGGTATAACCCTCTTCCTGTCCTTTAAGTTTCGTTCCAATGTGAGCTTGTTTGATTGGTTGATTTCGACGCCAAAGTTGGTCGTCCGAATTCGTAATTTCCAACTAATTAAATTCTAATTTTGAACCCACTCCAGATTCCAATTCTGACACCGCCAGAAGACTCGTGGCGTCGTTCTGGCACAAATTCATATAAAGTTTGCTTGATTTGGACGACGTGGGCCCTGTCACGCATTTCGGTGCAAGGTGGACCCCACTGTCCGAATCAACGGGTCATTTTGAGATCGGCTCATCGGAATCCACTTCTGGACATACCTTTGGGTTCGTATCGTCATACTGAACTCGTTGACATATATTTTGCTAGATTTAGTAGACTTGGATTCCGACACGCATTTTCGTGCAAACCGGATTCCACTGTCCGAGTCAACGGGTCATTTTGAGGTCGGCTCATCGAATTCACTTCTGGACATACCGTAGGGTTCGTATCGTCATTCTGGACTCGTTGACATATATTTTGCTAGATTTAGTGGACTTGGACTCCGGCACGCATTTCCGTGCAAACCGGATTCCACTGTCCGAGTCAACGGACCATTTTGAGATCGGCTCATCGGAATCCCCTTTCGGACATATTGCTGGGTTCGTATCGTCATTCTGGACTCGTAGACATATAGTTTGCTATATTATATTGAATTTGATCTTAACACATTTTTCGGTGTAAGGAGGGTCCAACGGTAGACCCAATCTTGATCCGAATTACCATTTTACCCATGTGTCCAGAATTGGACTTATGGATAGTCTATTCTAGCTATTTTACTTCTTCTGAGAACGTTGGTGATGTTTGTTTCAGCATCCGACGACGTTCGTGGAGACCCCTATGTTGCTACCTTTCTTGGACTTGACGATTTGTCTGCAGGACATCATCGGCCCACTGCTTCACCACAGGCAAGATACCTTGTCATACTTGTACTGTTTACATTACTCATATCTATCCTTGTGCTGTTAGTTGATGACACTGGTAGTGTGTATCCAAGGATGACTTGGGTGTTACCGATGATAGCATCGATGTTATGGGTGCGTGCGTGTGTAACTTAGAGTTAGTAGACATACCCGACATGGCGAAGTTATCCCGGATAACTTCATGACTTGACACGAGACATTACACGGCACCTTGAGTGAGAGTCATTGGGTTGGCACGAACTTCCGCATTCGACTGATCATCGGTGCGAGCGGTTCGTGTGACGGTACATATAGAGTTAGATGGTGTCTAGATTAGAGACTCGCATTGAGATATGGATTGTCTGAGTCGTGGATACGACTTGTACATTTCCTGGGACGGGGAAGACAACCAGCAGGCGTATGGGACAGACAGTTACATTATTTTGTTAGCCTCAGGGATGGCCGTTGTTGGCATGGGCCCTTACTAGTAGGTACATCTCCGGCAGCGGCCACTAGCTGCGCGCTAGGTTCGGTTGGGAGGACGCTAGTATTGAGCTAATCGGCTCATGATCCGACGCTCGGCCCGTGTTCCGACGCAAATCCTTCGGCTCGTGATCCGACGTCGGCCCGTGCTTCGACGAAATTATTATTCACCTACCCATACGTTCCAAAGTTGTCTTCAACATGCATTCACATAGACAGGTTAGTTCGTGTACCTATGTCGGACCGTATCATGGGACAATATCTTATCATGGACTGGTATACCATCCTTTGACCAGGAGTGGTCAGAGTTATGGTTGCTGATTGATGACTGGATATTGGACCACGTTGTGACTCAGGTTGATCATTATATTCAGTTCACATTATGGCATGTATCTTTGTATCTTGTTACGTCCCTCTGAGGACCTGGTGATCTCTCCAGGTATTCGCTGAGCGGTTAGTACAGAGTAGCTGGCGGGTGCTGCATGATGCACCGAGGTCTCAGGTATATATTTATATTGTGTTCTGGCATATTCCATTTATTCTTTCCAGCTTATATCCTCACCTATATTTGCTTCATACTGCTATGTAGCCTACTACTACCAAGCTTATTCTTCTCGAGCTTGTTCGAACATGTTTATTACTGGGTGGCCAACTTTAGTATATTATGTTCATTCTTGGTGTTCATTTCATTACTGTGGATTGAGATGTAGATGATCAGTTACTCTTAGTTACCCCTTTACAGCGGAGTACGTTCAGGGTTAAGTCCATTAAATTGGGAGCTTACCCTAGATCGTATTAGCTGGCATGGTCACGCTCAGTTTCCTATATATATTTTGGAACTGGGGCGTGACATGTTTTAGTGGTGGCCCATGCAGGTCGAGATAAATCGTTTCGGTTACGTTACTTACTGTACCGGACGAGCCTGCGTTAGGATGATATATTAGAATCTCAATCCACAACTGCTATTGAAAAATTCCCTTGACTTCTATTATCGCCTTTGAAATTTCTTATTTGTACTCAATCATACCGTTCTTGAAATAATATTTATGAATTCTCGTCTTTTCCTCTCTCGGAAGGACGAACACTTGTGTTGACGATCACTTCGTCGATATCCTATTATTGTTTGTGACTACGGTAGATAGGATATCTTGTGGGTAACTATTTGGGGGTACATAGAGGTTGGGATAGATGTCTTTACTAGATTGACACATAGGATGAGAATGACATTTTTGTCGAGGTTTAAATCTTTATAGGAAAATCTCCTTGGTTGCATGATTGCATAGTCGCATATTAGTGATTCGACAACTTCATGTGAATTATCACTTTGAGCTAGGAAGTTAACTTGGAAGGATGTAGTAACACCTGCTTGTTAGGACTAGGTGATTAGATAAGGTGGGTAGACTGTAAAGACGCCTCTCTAAGATAGGATGAGGAATAGAGAATAGTGCAGTGTATAACCAAAACAGGAGACATGATGACTATTAGGCCAAACTATATCACCCTATGCTTGGGTCAGATAGAGTTCTGGAGAGGGTTATGATAAACCCATACAGGTTTACTATGGAGGAAAAAAAAAATTCTTGGATCACAAGGATTGGACTTGAAGGAAGACAAACTTGAAGGTTTCGGGGGATGATAGCAATTAAAGTTCGAGGAACCATCAGGATGAGCAAATTGATGAAACATGGTGATCATGACCGGATATAAGATTTGAGAGTTGTAATAAAAATTTGAGAAATTTTAACATAGAGGATATGAAAATCAGGGATAATGATATAACGAGAGAAGATTACTTGGATATTGAGGAGCTATCCTTGGAAGATTATGTATCAGAGAAAAATATGATCATGGAAGATGTGTAAGATTAAGTTGGACTAGTAAACGATTTTTATATTGGCCGAGTCAACCTTGAATGAACTATTAGAGATAGAGACGAAGAATAGTCAATACGGTAGGCTATGATAGTTGTATTAGAGATAAGTACTTATTAGACCAGGTCTCAGATTTTGTTAGCAGATAGCTAGGCATGCTTGTGAGAAACGTATAATTGTTTATGGATAGATAGGGTAGAACATTGGTTAGGTTGTTATTGGATAGGACTTGAGGCTTGTAATAGTATGGCGTGGAATTTTTAGAGTTGGTTAAGTTAAGAATTGATCATGATCTTCTATGACTAATCGTAGCCAAGAATCTAGGAATAGAGTTAGAACTATACCTTAAGGCGGACTAGTAAAACCCTTGTGATGTAAGTTAGTTAGAGACCCTTGAGGAGTTGCATCTGGAACATTGTGTTAGTATGATGATAAGAAGTGGATATACAAGAAAAAAATTTTTAAGGAACAACATGTTTGGTCTGAATAAATGTAGAGGAATAAGATTGAAATTTAAGGAAAAGTTATCACGACGAGGTTTATGACCATGATTATCCAAGCTGACATAACGATGATTACAGAGAGAACTATACCCTTAGCATATTTTGAAGTTGAGATCTAGGTAAAGAGCGAGAAGATTATCTCGAGGAGATAGACGATATAAATTTATGATACAGGAAAAAAAATAATGAAAGGTGAAGATGTTGATATGAAAAAGTTGTGAGCATCGATCAAGATTATGACAGGAAATGAGAATAAAAGATTTAAAGTTAGAGAGGTAGAGCACTCCTAAATACTTTGAGGCATAGAATCTAGAGCTGAGTGAGTACATAGTGGATGACAAAATTTCTTGAAGTTGGAGATATTCCAAAGAGGATAAATTAAGAATTAAAGTTTCCAAGAATTAAAGACGTCTGAAGGCCTGAGCATATTACATTATGAGCATCTTGATATTGTGTTAGCGGAAGTTGCAATTGAAAAGGGTGAGCCAAAGAATGGAGTGTACTAATGAAAGAAATTTGATGATATCAAGGACTTTTGAATATTATGAGTGGATCATGGAATAAGTGACTAGCTGCATTTAATGGATCACATGTTATCATAGGAACCTGATAGATAGGCTGAATCATAGTATGGATTGGTGTGTAATTTTCTCAGCCGCTTAATTTTCAGATTATTCTAAGTGACTTTTCATATTTGTTTGAGACACATCCATATTCCTTCTCTTCCTATTTCTAAGCTTGCAAATCACGGTTGCGTAATTTAGCCAGCTTATCCTTCTAAATTATGATTTAGAAGACTCTGTTCTCCTTTGGACATGCCTTCATCTCAAATCCAAAACCTTGATCTCACCTCCCTTCTACCTAATAATCGTATTATCCTAAGACGCAATTCCTCCCAAATTCTTGACCAAGCATCCACTTAGTCGTACCATGTTCTTGTGGAAAATCTCTTCTAGAGCTTTTCGAAACTCTCCGTACCGTTATTTGTAACTTTCTTGTTCGTGATTCACTTGAACTTGTTTACAAATCCCTTTATGCCCCCTTGCTCTGGTTACGTTCAACCGCGTCAATTCCTTCTAACATATTGAAATCTTGACCAATAGTACCCTAATAGTACATGAGATTATTGCAGACTGTAATCCCAGTTTCCTTTCCAAAACCTTACTAGTAGATCACGACTATGATTTTCTGGTTGGAACTAGTCGTACCTGACTCCACTAAGATTTGATCATCTATCCTTCTTATACCCATGTCGTATTGTACTTTCGAGGACGAAATTCTATAAGGTGGGTAGGTTGTAAGCCCTCTGGATTTTAGGGATTATTTTAAATTTTATTAAAGTAATTAATTTCAATAAATATCTTAATAAATGATTATTTTATTATTAAATATACCTCTTCGTGACTTTGATTTTTGAAGCGCAAGATGTCAGTATCTCGAAACGCCCTTCATGAGTTTTGATCTAGACGAGTTTATCTTCATGTGGATATATCGTGTCCTACTCAAACTTGCTCCCTTGTGCTCTTTTTGCATCTCGCAACTTTGGGTCGATTTAGGCCATTTGATCATTTGATAATTATTAATAATTTTCCCACTCTTATTTCTGATTATCATATGCACGTTACCGTGACTTTCAATTTAGGAGCACAAGACTAGTCATTTTCTTCAAACCAACTTGTCATACATGATCTACTCGAGACACTCTTCGTCCATGACCTTCGTGTCCTACTCAGACACATCATCTTGTGTTTCATTTTCATCGCACAACTTTCCTGACCTTAGACCCAATCTTCATTCACCCCACTGAGTCACATTTACTTCCAACTTAATTTCCGGGCCCGACATCGGTCCAATCTGCTCTACCCAATATATGGTACTGGCCTGTTTTGAGCCTACTATGCACGTGCCACTTGCGTGCCACCAAGTTGATCTCCCTTGTGCTCCCATTTCATTCATGATTTTAAATTGTTTAAATTTGTTATTTTGATCAAACCCTAGCTCAAGCTTGTCTAAACTTGACCCAACCCCAATCAAATTTTATATGGCCCATATCATGACTGCCCATACACCCAACTGGTATATTTCTCCTTTTTCCCTACTCACAAATAGTCCTATTTTATATAAATCTCTCTGTCTCCATTTATTATATTATATTATATATATACATACCTCTCCTCTCTCTAGTCACATTAATACCATCACCATCACATACCACTTACACCCCCCGCCAGCCGAGTACACCCTCTCTCTTAACTTTCTCTCTCTCCTTCTCTTTCACTATATATCTCCCTCTCTCTTCCTAATAATATGGATGATATATATATACATATATCTCCTCTCACTCTCTCTCTCTTCCTAAAGAAATCACACACACCCTTTCCCCCATGCTGTCCACAACAGACCCATACTTCACACTCAATAACTCTCTCTTACACTCTCTCTCTTCCTAGTACACACTAGGCCGACACCCACACACATCTTTCCTTCATTTCAAACACTCAACCTCTCTCTCTATTCCTATTCAGCACCCCTCATCATTTCCCTTCATCTTTGTCACGCCCCAGTACCGAATTACGGAGACGGACGAGGCCAGCTACACCATATGAGGTACGTGACGTCATACGGCGATCGTGGCTGTCAAGAGACTAGGGGGTACATGCTACAATCAAGTCTCCTATGGTCCCACAGAGTTCTATGTCTCAATCAATCAACATAACATCAGCAATTAAATGAACATTAAAGATAAAGCAGTAAGGCGTCCCCGACGCTTCATCAAAATGGTCATGAGAGACTAGCTTTATAACATAGCTATCTCAGAGAGTCATGAGCACAAAATTATACACAGCTGCAGTCTGTTTAGTTACAATTATGTACTGACACAAAATATCAAGTAATCCGGCTAACAGGTGCCGGTGGCTGAACGCCGCACAAAAGTATAAGCAAGAGTGGTGGAGAAGAAACCCACTCGAGTCCCCGACCAGCCATGCTCCTAGTATGCACCATGGATGTCAGGAAGAAGGATCGCGTCCTCTGGCTCTGCTACGAGATCTGGCCAAACAAAACCAGCGGGGTCAGCCCCGAATAGCAAGTACCGCCAAAGGGCACAAGAGTTAAGATAAAACCCAGTTATAATGATAAGAATAAAGCTTATGCTGCGGCTATAGGGTAGCGCTACATCGTCGGACCCATCTGGCACCCTTACAACCAAACAAGGACAAAAGGTGCCACATGGAGCCGGGACGCGTCGCACTCTATGACCTTTACATAAGTTTACAGATATAAGTAAGAAGATCTCCTGGTCGTGACTTCGGTCGACGGACCATCGCAGCACGATAACCAACCCAACAATCAAACAAGAACATGGGTTGGATCACGTACCGCGGTGGGCCATGTTCCTTAGTCATTCACAGGAGTAACACATCACAATCAAATTAAGGCTTCCGTTCGTAACTTCGGTCCGCAGCCTGTCATAGTACGATAACCAACCCAACAATCAAACAAGAACATGGGTTGGATCACGCACCATAACAGTCCGCTTTCCTCAGTTACTCGCGGAAGGTAAAAGAAAAATACAAGCAAGTCATTTTCACGGCCAGTCAAGTCTACGAGTTTCTAGTATGGCGAGGTTATCCTCGCATTAAATTATCAGAGTCCTCAGATCGTATCTTTCCAGCAAGGCTAGCCAACCCAGGGGTCCGCGTAGTCAAGTATTATTAAGCACAGGTCCCTCATAAGGCTACCTTGCAGGCACAAGTCCCCGTAGGGCTACCTTGCCAAAACTTATAATATATCAGGAAATAATCGGATACCGGCATCCACTCATTGCAGATGGCACAGTATCCGTGGTGACCAGCTGGCGCGTCGAGGCAATACCTCAAGGCGGCTGGTGTAACACGATCTCGGGATTCTGCCCTCTCCATGCATCTAATAGATTTAGTTGCCTAATTTAAACCCTATGTGAAATCTTGGATCCTCATGCTGTGGCCTGCATGATCATCCTCCTAGAATGTCGTACCGTAGTACGAGTACCCCAAGTGAGGATCCATGTCGATCAGTAGGTCGACACGTTCTACCCTCCTTAGTGTAATGCAACATTGCAAATGCGCCACATGGGATTACGAGTCATTTGTCAAGCATGAACGAGAACCGGGACATTCAGGCACATGTAGCGAGTAGGAACACTTTGTTCTCCAGGGTCAGATTCATGCTCAGGACAAAAGGCGTAAGGATATATCGCATACACAAACCAATACATATACACGTATAAGCCAAGGTAGCATGAAAAATGGAAAACCAGGGACAGGCTGACTAGGTACTAAGGCAAGGTCGGCCAACCAACGCGGGCGCGTCACATCCATGGCGCGGGCGCATGGCGGGCGAAGGCGCGGTTACGAGCGCGGACGGCCACACGGGCGCGGGAAAAACGGCCGGGCGCGTGACGTCCACACAGGGGCGCGAACACGCGGGGCGCGGACACGCGGGCGCGGACACGCGAGGGCGCGGGCCACGCAAGGCGCGGACTCGCGAGGGCGCGGGCCACGCAAGGCGCGGACACGCGAGGGCGCGGACACGCGGGCGCGGACACGCGAGGGCGCGGGCCACGCAAGGCGCGGACTCGCGAGGGCGCGGCCACGCAAGGCACGGACACGCGAGGGCGCGGACCACGCAAGGCGCGGACACGCGAGGGCGCGGGCCACGCAAGGCGCGGACACGCGAGGGCGCGGGCCACGCAAGGCGCGGACACGCGAGGGCGCGGAAGGCCGGGCACGTGACGTCCACACAGGGGCGCGAACACGCGGGGCGCGGACTGGTGCTGGAACCACGCGGCGCGGGAGACCACGCGGCGCGGGCACCACGCGGGCGCGGGGGCGCGTCCTCCCATCAGCGCGGCGCGGGACGCGCGCGCGGAGGGCGCGGGACACAGGGGCGCGGACCTCCCATCAGCGCGGCGCGGGACGCGCGCGCGCGGAGGGCGCGACACAGGCACTGTTCTGCAGAAGCATGGAATTTCACAACCAGAAAGCCCATGCGCCAGACACTACATGCGCTAGAACTCAGACGAAGAACTTCACAGCAAAGTCAATAACCATGGACATTTGAAGGACTTTTTATTTATATATAAAAGTCTATTACATGTCTAGAAAAGGTTGTACAAAGGAGAATTTCTACAAAGGAAAGATCCTAAGTCTACAGCCAGCGGCCACCATGCGCCTCCAGTTAGGCGCAGCAGTCACCATGCGCTGTCAGACAGGCGCAGCAGACATCATGCGCCTCCAACCAGGCGCATCCCACCATATCTTCAGCAGCTCAGTCATGTGCATCCAGCTCAGTTGTGTGCATCCCTTCAGCAGCCCAGCTATGTGCATCCCTTCAGCCAAATTCTTCCAGCCAGGCTCACCTGGCCGAGCAGAGCCCAGTTATGTGCCGCTCTTCCAGCCAGGCTCACCTGATAAGTGCTTCGCCAAGCAAAGCATTTAACCCTCTGGCTGGAACCAAGGAAGAGAAGAGCACCGCAAATGCTGTGGCCAGGGGAGGCTTCGAAAGAGCCTCCAAAGCCGAAGGAAGACCGTGATCGAAACCGCGGCTAAAGGAGCAGCTTTCAACACGATCAAAGTGGGGAAACCCCACTTTGAAGGAAGAGAGAGCCTAGCACCGCCATTCCGATCTACGGCTCTTCCGGAATAACGGGGACAAGGCCCGAGCATCCCTATCTTTGGATGCAACAGGCACCTTCCGCCTGCCTCGGAAGCCCTCGACTCCCGTCTTTTGGATGTAACATCACCTTCAAGAGCATCGAAGACAACACAGCGTCTCATCTTCACCCTCGGAGCACTTCGTCAACAGAATGCACCCGCATGTTCAAGTTCATGTTGGAAGAACGTGAGGGAATGAGAAGCAAATCTTCTCTCCATGCCACTATTTATAGGCCGGGCAGATCAAACCCACGCGCCAAGTGGATGGCCCTCCGAATTCCGTACAATGAATTTACATTAAATGGATGAACCGGACGCCTCGAATTCAGCCAAACGGCTATTTATAGCACTCGAAGAGCGAGACAGCCGCATCATTAAAAGACATGTCCGATGCGCCAGCCAGACAGCGCATCACACGGACGCGCCCTTCGGCATCGGGCGCATCACACAGACGCGCCCTACAGTACTCGGTGCATTACAAGAGGGTGCGCCCTCACACATCCCCATACCGAGTGGAACGCCAACCGACGCGCCCACTCAGCTGTCCATCGAACGTCACCAACATTAAATGCTGAACTGACAGAGTTGGCAGCACGCCTCCCAAAGTCTGAACAGTTGACAGCTTTATTCAGAAAACGAAGCGTCGGCAACGTCAGCATCATCATGACTTTATTTCGACGGCTACTGCCACGTGGCCACTCCACCATCAGCATGCGCCTCTACGGCCATGCGTCCAAATCAGCATGCGCCTCAAAAGCCATGCGCCTCAGACTGCTCTCTGATCCCGAAAGACAGAAGGAAAGTCGCCTGCATGCGCCTCAAAAGCCATGCGCCCCAAATGGTTTGTAACTCCTAAAGGTTATGAGCCGCAGCCTCCTCCTGCGCCCAATCCAAGGCGCAGCTCACCAGATCACTTCTCTCCACCAAATCCGAGATCTTCGAACCATTAGTCGATGACACGTGTCTTTTGACTCAACTCATCCAAGATTTCAGCAACGGAAAGATCTTCTCTCTGCTACGTGCCGGCTCACAACAGCAGTATGAAGAGTTCTCCCCCTCGATCAGGGCGCAGCATCCGTGCGCCTCCATCAGCAACCTCCACGTGGCGTCCCCACACCGGCGCATCCTGCATGCGCGCATGAGCAGCCAGCCTGCAAAACTATAAATAGAAGGATCATCTCCTTCACACACACACAGAGACTCAGAACACACAAGACTCAAAAAGAATCCACAACAGAGAATCACCGAGAGGCAGTTCTAGACACTCAACGTCTTCCTCCTCTCAGCAAGCTCCAGCACCCAGAGCAATCAACACCTTCAGAGAACCGATAACCGTCGTCAGCCGGTCAACGGAGTCAACGCATTACCACTCGCTCCATTGGCACTAAGGACCCAGCTTAAACAAAAGTGTACTCCTAGGACTACATCTAAGTCCTATATTGTATCACTGTTCTGTTTGTATTAAGATTTCAATCAAAACAATTTTAATGGCAAACAAGCTGGCGACTCTGCTGGGGACTTCTTTCTCCTCTACCGAGAAAGTCGTGTCACAGACCGACGACGTGAAGGTGGGCTCCTCCCACAAGACGCTGGTAGTGCGCCTCAATCTACAGGCGTACGAGGAGTTCATTTCTGAAGGAAGTGCGAGTCCTTCGAAGCGGCTGTCGAAGCCGAAGAAGACCCGCGCAGTCTGGGTGCGCAAAGTCGACGCCTCGGGCACCACCGTTGAAGGGGATGCGCCCGTCCAGCCTTCCCTTCCTGCTGACGTCCTCAGCAGTCAAGGTGCGCCCGCTGATGCAGCGCATCTCTCGAGGAAGCGTGCGCTGACCACGTTCCCCAGCCATCTTCCTCTCAGGCGAGGAAGATACGTCGACGGAGCAGGGGCGCAGCCAATGCCCCGCGCATCACTTCTGATGCGCCACAAAGAGCCTCTGTCTTTGACAGACTCACTCGCTGTAATGGCGAGGAGAATTTGGATGCTGAGTACTATGCGCCCCAGCGGGCTGGTACGAAGAAATCCAAGGCGGCACGGGCCATGCGCCACAAACGTGCTATGCCAGCAGCCGGCCAGAGGTACGCGCTTACAATCACGCGCGCTGCCGATGGCAAGCTGTACAAGGTTGACTCAAGTGCTTCTGCACCGACAACGAGTCGACCTTCAAAGTCCTCATCTCGCTTGGGCGCATTCACTGCGTGCACAACCAAGCCGAGAGAGGCAAACTCAGTGGTCTTGAACTCCCGCGCCTCCTCTGGTTGTGCGTTTGAGGTCCGTTCAAGTCACTTCAAATGCTGTGGTTCCCCCACTACTGATCGTGATGCCTGCTTGGTATTAGATCAGGGGGCGCAGCACTCACCCGACCACCCCGGCGCTTGGCCCTGCCATGCGCCTGAGAGGAGTGTGAGGGTAGCACTCTCCTCCAACAACTTGCGCAACGTGATCACTCACAAGCGCCGGTCAGGAGAGTTGACCAACAAGCACGATGCGCCTCTCACGGGGCACACTTGTGCAGTGGTCACCATCAACTGCTGTTGCAAGACGGCAGTACCGCCAAAGCAGTCGATCTTCCAACGGCTACAATCATCGACACCCCTCCGACATCGCCTTGGGACGAAGGTGTCAGCAGAAGAGGAGCTAAAGGTTGCTTCATGCAACGTGATCTCCAACTCCTCATCTGTCCGGAAGACGACTGTCAATTCCTCGTCTTCATCCAAAAGCCAGCCGAGGAAAACCAAGGCAGCTGTCACGACCTCTGGAGTGTTCGAAGGCACTCGGTCGAGGAAGAAGTTCTTGGAGGAAGCTGGGGGTAGCCAGACCCTTGTCGAGCCTCCTTCCGAAGACGAAGATGTCCAAAGCACAGCTGCGGCGGATCTTCATCAAGGCGAAGATGGCCTCCCTGAAGCCCCTTAAAATGACGATGTCCTCCAGGACACCGCCGGGGGTAGTGCTGGAAACGAAGAGGCCCTTCAAGACAGAGCTGAGGGCAGTCAGGCCCTTGCAGATGCGCCTGTCGAAGACGAACTCCAGAATGTGGCTGGGGGTGGCCAAACACCAGGAGAAGTGACTCCCCCACATGAGAGCGAGGCTAAGAGCGAAGCCTCAACTAATCCATCCACTTCCGGCCGTGTCATGACAGTATACATGACCGGGGGTGATCTTGAGACTGATGCGCCGCCACAGGACATTGTCCAGCGCATAGACTCGCTAGAGGGAGGACTCAAAACCCTCTCTGCCTCAATGTAAGCACTGACTCAAGCAGTGTTTGAGATGCGGTCGGCCTTGATCAGGACACCTTCAAATGGTCCCGACCCAGGAGCCAATGGAGAGTCGAGTGTGCCCCTCCAACGGACACCCTCAGACACAGAAGCACCCCGGACGTCGGAGCCCTCAAACGCTCCAC
>JANAVB010032256.1:0-27658 GCA_029216955.1 Iris pallida
TTTAATTAATATTTATATATATGTGTGTGTGTGTACTATATATATAAGTATTAATATATAGGTATATACTAAATATATAGGTATATACTAAATATGTCTATGTATATTTAGTTACTATATATTAACAAAAAAATCTCAAAAAAATCAAAAAATATGAATAAACCGAATAAACCGAAAACCGAACCGATTTAATTCGGTTCGATTTGATTCGGTTTTGGGCCAATTCGGTTCGGTTTCGGTTTTGCTTATTCGGTTTCGGTCCAATTCGATTTTGGGTTATTCGGTTCGGTTTAAACCGAATAAACCGAATGCTCACCCCTACTTGCATGGCCTAATTAATTCTTTTGGGCATGTCTTATTTCACTATTTCAGGATATGCCATGGAGTGTAGCATCTCAATGAAAGGTAGCACCAAAACTCTTTTTTTTTTAATAATACTCCTTATGATTTTAATTATTTAAAACATAGTCTTTATTACAATTTAAGGAAATGATGAATTCTCTAATTTATTTTCAAAATTCAGGTACTGGGACACGGCTAGCAAAGGCTGGTTTTCTCGTCTACGGAATAGACTACGAGGGCCATGGAAAATCCTCAGGATTGCAAGGTTACATCCCGGATTTTGATGAACTCGTCAACGACTGTTCGGACTACTTTACGAGTATATGTGGTAAGAATTTGTAATATTATGATTGTTAAATGTTGGTAAAGTACATATTTAATTGGTTTTTCTTCTTCTATTTGTGTTAAATCATAACAATATTTGTTGAATTTAGAGAAAAATGTTTTGACCTGAGATTTCCTTTTTTTTTTTTAAATCATGAGGCAAGGTGCTCTTGAGCTTTAAAAAATTGCATTCCTAGTAGAAGTTTATAAATTTTCTGATTGATATATATATATACTTCTTCTTAGAGATGAAAGAGAACAAGAAAAAGAAGAGGTTTCTGCTTGGTGAGTCCATGGGAGGAGCTGTTGTTCTCCTTCTACATAGGAAGAAGCCCACATATTGGGATGGTGCTGTCTTGGTTGCACCAATGTGCAAGGTTGGTTCTCTCCTTTCTCATTCTAATTAATTAGATAATTTCTAAAGGCACTCCATATTTTACTCCAGGACAGCCCAGTTCTAGGACAGTCATAACATAAAGTAGGACTGCCAACAGTCCTAAAGAATTAATTTGAATATTAAGTGGACTGTCAATGAAGTCAGTCATCCTTAATGTTAGGACTGCCAAGCAGTTCTAATGGACTGTACTAGAGTAAAATGTGGAGTGCCTTTAGAAATTGCCATTAGTTATTGAACTAAATAGAAGCATTCGTATTAGATACTCGGATACTAATTAAAGAAGAAATTAACCATGGGTTTAATTTGGTCAGATTGCTGAAGAAATGAAGCCTCATCCAATTATTATCAACATCTTGACCAAGCTAGGCAAGATCATCCCTACATGGAAGGTTATCCCCACGGAAGACATCATCGATAGCGCCATCAAAAGTCCTCAATGGCGAGAAGAGGTAGCTATAGTAGGTTATAACACAGTTCAATAATATATGTATATAATAATAATATATATTAATTACAGTTTACAGCAGAAGATGAAAGGGCTTAACAATATATATGGCCGTCTCAAATTGAGCATTCTTGAAATTTTCAAAGGGTTCAAATAGAACAATATGTAGAATAAGTCAGCTGAACATTCTTGAAATTTTCAATAGAAACTGAAAGGGCTCAAATAGAACAATTGAATTTGGATTTCGGATATTCGAATAGTAACATTCAAAAAATTTAGCTGATCGGATCGGATATTATCCGATATTCGTGAAACTAGACGGATACGAATTCAAAGTGCCAAAAGGGATATCTATTCGGATACCGGATCGGATTCGGATATTACAAAAAAATTAGATACGAATACGGATATTGTCCTATCCGTACTAATAAACATCCGTTGACACCCTACTAGCTACTAGGTTATAACACAGTTCAACCATTATCATTTTGAATTAGTACAAAATATTCTTGTAATGTACAATCTGTCGATGATAGTTCTCAGTATTTAAGGATCAATCAGCATTTTGATGAATATATTGAGAAGCTTATTACGCGTAGAATTAAAACATGACGATTGAAATATTTTCAGGTGCGCAACAACCCTTATTGCTACAAGGGAAGCCTCGTTTGAGGACAGGCCAGGAGCTTCTCATGGCTAGTTTAGACGTCGAGGAGAACCTGCATAAGGTGTCGTTGCCGTTCATTGTCGTCCACGGTGGAGCCGACGCCGTGACCGACCCGGCGGCGAGCCAATGCCTCTACGAGGCCGCGTCGAGCAGGGACAAGACGTTCAAGCTTTACCCGGGAATGTGGCACGCCCTGACCTCGGGCGAGCCGCGGGAGAACATCGACCTCGTGTTCCGCGACGTAATCGAATGGCTCGACTGGAGAGCGGCGCCTACGGGTTCGACGTCGGAGACGGAGAAGAAGAGCATCCACGACCTGAAAATGTTAGCCTCGGTAGCAAAGGTCTAGCATGATTGTTTGCATCTAGTTTTGATCAATATTCCGAGTCTTGGAGTGGAGTATGATTCCATTTGTGTCGATAATGCAATTCGGATTGTCTATTATACATTAGAAATTGATGATTGTTCGTATATAGTCGCATATGAGAAAAGGTATTATTATTTATGAACTTCCTAATAAATGTTTTTTCTTTTCTTTTCTTTTCCTTTTGCAGCAAATAATAAAAGGGTAGGTTGATTAAAGAGATGTTTAATTTTGTGTATGGTCACATATTACCAAAAGAGTAATACTATGGAGACACACTTTTCTTGACACACTTCATAGCCACACTGATGTGGCACTGCATTATTGGATGCATTATTGGATGTCAAGAAAAGCATTAGAGCATCTCCAACCCAATTGTCTTGTTAAGTGTTGTGAGTCTTAGGTGACTCCTATGTGGCATGAGTCACAAGACAATGTCTTGTTTATGTGGCAAAATTATATCTCAAAAGATAATGAGATAGAAAAATTCTCCAATGCAAAAGTATTGAGAAGACAATGTCTTGTTTATGAGTATTTGTATATAATCTGTATTCATATTCGTACTCGTACCACATATGTAAATATCTATCTATTTGGAAATGTTTGTATTTGTACCGTGTCATAGAAGCCGTGCCTCTTCGAGGGCAGACGGTGTGTTGGGGTTTAAATCTTGTCGATGCCATGTGTTCGTTCTTGATTGGCCGGATTCTTTTGGCCTACTTTAGCAAGGGTGCTGGCGTCTTGGGTTTCGGTTCAGCCTTCGGACTGTAAAACTTTATTGTTAATTTAAACTTAAACTTTGCTCATTTGTTCAACAAAAGTCTCTCTCTATTTTTTTTTTTTTTTTTTCTGAAGAAGGTAAATATTATTACTTTCTCCAGGTAAATAGGAGCAAAAAGTCCGTAGACTCACAACATCTCAACTCTCAGGCAATATGAACCAAGGGACAAGCATAAGCATAAACCCCCAACCAACAACAACTATCAAGCTATTATCTATCATTGGGATCATAGGAACAACCTATGGTTCACCTCTTTATTCGCTCGAGTACTCTCACGACACGACAATAGACCGTCCCCTTTGTTCGAGCATTCCCTTTGAAGTTAGGCTATTTACTTGCTACCTTGACAGTCCAAACATGATTAGTTTCCACAAGCATTCCTTTTAGAGAGGATTGGACTAATTTTAGAAGTACCAAGTCATCAGGAAGAGCTTCTTTAGTCTTACATTGCACATTTATTGAGTTCTTCCCCACACAAAAGTGTATTATATATAATATATATTATATATATATATATATATATAATATATATAAACCACTAATCGGACGGAAGTCAGCGAACTCACCGGACGTATCCCTCTTGGAGATGAGAATGAGGAGTGTGTGGGTGACCGCCTTGGGGAGGGGAAGACCCTGCATGAACGCGGAGGCTGCCGATACGATATCCCCGTCGATAATGTTCCAGCAATGTTTGAAAAAAAATTCCCGAGAAGCCGTCAGGCCCAGCTCCGCTGTTGCCATCCATGTTGTCGATGATGTCTTCGATCTCCTCATGAGATAGGTCTTGAGAGAACGCCAAGTTTTCTTCGTCAAACATGGTGGAGGGGATAAGCCGGAGGAGATCCTCCTCGGGGGACACCCTGGCTTTTGCGAAGAGGGAGCTAAAGAACTTGATCGCTTCCTTTTGGATGACCTCTGGGTTGGTTGAGACCATACCGTCCTCCTTCCTGATGCTGTGGGTGGCGAGATTTTTTCGTCTACCGGTCACGCAAGGATGGAAATTTTTTGAATTTTTGTCATCGTCAAGGTCCCATTTAATGTTGGCCTTCTGCTTCCAGAACTCCTCCTCGACGCGAAGCATATGCTTCAGTTTGGCCTGGGCGAGGTGCATAGCGCCCCGATACTCCATGCTGTTGTCCGAGTCGAACGTCGCCTCAGCCGCAACGGCTTCTTGATCAACGGCCCTGGCCTCCCTATGAACGTCCCCAAACTCCTGCCAGCTCCATCGGCTCAACGCTCGCCTTGTGGCTTTGAGGCGGAGCTTGAACTGAATAAGGGGGTTTCTATGAGCAACAGAGGCCCACGCTCGTCCAACTATCGCATTAAAATCTCGATGGGGTGTCCAAAAATTCAAAATTTTAAAATATGGGCCACCCACTAGCCACTCAGATTTCATCTCCACAAGCAGTATGGAATGGTCCAATTCAACCAAGCTGAGGTGCTCTACCATAGTCGCGAACTCCTCGTCGACCCAATC
Source organism: Iris pallida (assembly GCA_029216955.1). Taxonomy (NCBI): domain Eukaryota; kingdom Viridiplantae; phylum Streptophyta; class Magnoliopsida; order Asparagales; family Iridaceae; genus Iris; species Iris pallida. The sequence continues at coordinate 4,798 of JANAVB010032256.1, forward strand.
TTGGTTCACGAGCAGCCGGTCAAGTCTGGACGATTGCCGGCTAATGCCTTCTCTTTTGTTTCACCAAGTGAACGTATTCCCCGTGGTCGCTTGGCACGAGAGCGCCTCCATAGAGATGAACTCAGCAAATTCCCTCATCGAGTTGGGATTAGGAGGCCACCCTTTTTTCTTCTGGCCGAGAGAGACGATCACATTGAAATTCCCCCTCCCCCCCCAATCACCCAAGAGGAGGCATGGTCCTCCTGGATCGTGAGTAAGTGATCCCAAAGGAGACGTCTCCTGCCTCTTGAGGTGCTACCGTGCACCACAGTGAGGTGGCCTCCTTCGAGTTGGAGAGCACGAAGGTGACCGTCAGAGCTTGCTCAAAGGAATGTTTAACTTTGATGTTGGCCTCTTCTTCGCCGAGATCCAAATCCCTTTCTAGTTATCCACCGCTGACAGAAAGCCAAGTTTAACCTTTACTTTGTTGATCTGGTCGCATGAGACTTTAGGTTCGATGACCCCTAAGATGTTGATGTTGTGAAGCCAGCAGAGAATTTTGATGTGGCTGATGGTGCGATGGTTGGCAATCTCACGAAGGTTCCAAATCAACAGCTTACACCTTAAAGGACGACCTGGAGGATTTTTGGTAGGTTCGGACGTCGATCTGGTTTGCCTCGTAGAATTTGCTTCTGGCCACTACAGCGGATTCGTGCCTCCCGGATTATAGTTTCCTCTGCTAACACGATGCTTCTCTAGAGGTAGTACAGAGCTCTGCTCACCTGGGCCCCTGGTGTCACCCCCAGTTTTCAGGAACAGGGGTATTTTTATCATTTTGTATTTTTAAATATTTTGAAATTATTTTATTAATTATGATATTGTTTTGGGGTTATTGAGTCGGGTTCGAATTTCAGCTCATTCCGACTTGTATCGGAGACCCGAGGTAGCTTAGACTCTGATCGGGACCCAACTGGAACCGACCAACTTGTCATGACCAAACCCAGATATTTATATTTGACTAATCCCATTTGATTTTAGTGGGATTATGGATTAGAATTAGATTTAGAACTTGAAATTAATAGTTTTCAAGTTACCATTTTGACCCCAACTCAAACCACTCATTTCTTTGACTTGGAGGGCATTTTGGTAAATTGCCAAATGCCCCCAACCCTCTATAATGTGGCCGGCCATGTGTGGAGCACCCCCTCTCCTTTGCTTCACTCCAAAGCAACCTCTCTCTCTCCATTTCATTTCCTTTTTTGAAGTTTCTTCCCCTTCAAGAAGATCAATTAGGTATGCTTTTAAAACCTTCATTAATTCTCTTTTGCATTTATTTTCTTCACCATAAATGAGGAGGAGACCACCCTCTACATTTTGCTCATAGAATTGTAGGTTTCCCTAGAAATCTAGTTTAAGGATTTAATTGGGAGTTTTCCTTTAGAGAGGAGTATATATGTATATGTATTTGTATATATATATATATAGTATTTGAGTGTGTGTAGAGAGTGGTGGTGGTGGTATTGGTGTCATGAGAATGGTGGTGGTGTCATGAGAGTGGTGGTGGTAGTGTGTGAGTGAGAACGTGTATGTGTGAGTGTATTCGAGAGTGTGTGTGTCTATATATATTATATGTGTATGTATTTACATATAGACATGTGTGTGTGTGTATGTATTTATATATATTATAGAGAGGAAAGGAAGTAGTGAAAGAAGTAGAAGAAGATGAAGAGAATAAGCCACAGTAGCAGAAATAGCACTAGCAGGAGCAGCAGTAGTAGAAGGAGAATGAGGAGGAGAATGAGAAGGAGAATGAGAAGGAGAATGAGAATGAAGAGGAGAATGAGGAGGAGAATGAGAAGGAAAATGAGAAGGAGAATGAGAAGGATAATGAGGGAAGAAGGAGAATGAGGAGGAGAATGAGAAGGAGAATGAGGGAAGAAGGAGAATAAGGGAAGAAGAGATGAGAATGAGGAGGAGAATGAAAAGGAGAATGAGAATGAGGAGGAGAATGAGAAGGAGAATGAGAAGGGTAAATGTAGAAAATAGGGTATTGATGAGATATTGAGTTTGACTTCTAAGATGGGGTTAGAAATAATTTGTCTTGGTAGGTGATGACTAGATGAGGGTAGTTTAGGCTAGTCTTGACCTCCGTTGACCAAGAGTTAACTTTTTGACCAAAAGTCACTTCAAGTCAACACTTGACTTAGAATTGACCAAAACCAAACCAGAGTTGACCAGTTGACTAAAAATCAACTGTTAGTCAACATTTGACTTGTTGACCTAGGGTTGACTCAATGTTGACCAGAGTTTACCAGAGTTAACTTTTTGACCAAAAGTCAACTATAAGTCAATCTTGACCCAAATTGACCTAGTTTGACTTGGATTGACTTTCTGTGACCTTGTTTGACCTTGGTTGTCCTAGTGTGACCTAGTTTAGCTTGGTGTAACTTAGTTTGACCTAGTTTTGACTTAGACTTGCATATCATGATTAGATTAGCTTTTCTTTCATTATTAAACCATGTTTTGACTTGTAGTATCTCATCTTTAGGTCTGTGATTACTCTGAGCGTCTGTTCACCTTGTCAGCTCAGGATCACAGGCGAGTACATTCACTGATAGTTTTCATTGTCTTGATATCTACTATATCCGATTCAGTTGTAGTGTCTTACTTGATTCTCGACACGATAGTTCACGGACTAGTATACGTCGGATCCTGTCATGAGATGTTATTTGTAGTGCCCCGTCCCGCAAAGTTAATCGGAGGAATCGAAATACTGACGGTGTTCGGACTTAGCCTTGCAAACGGCTACTCGAAGACATCGCTCGGTCAAGGCGACCGCTCGCTCAGGTGGGGTAGCTTCGGTGAACTTGCCTCATCTTTGCCTTCACATAATAAAACGCATGTTTTCAACTTGCACTATAGGCTTGATAATAAAGAGACGAATCCACATAGCTAAGGGAATAATTCCGACGGGTCGAATTGAGTTAGAACATGAAAAACGTCCCACGGTCGGCCTAGAGTTGGTGCACGACGTGCTTTGAAAATGACACTCGGTCCTTCGTCCCGTGGCTTGGGAGAAGGAAAGTTGGTATTCGACACAAAAGCTAAGAACTTGCCTAAGTCATAGGCGTCGTTGCGTTAATGCTCGATAAAGCATGCACGCTATCATAACGCAAGGCTTGGCATAGCCTTTGCTCGTCCCTCGGGTTATGTAAGCCCCTGTTTTTCAAAATTTTATTTAATTATTGTTTATTAATTTTTAATGTTATTTTTAGCCTTAAAATAATTAATTAGATTTTTAGGAATTTTTCTAGAATTTTTAAATGAATTTTAAATGAGTTTTAAATGTTAAAATACCATTTTGCAATTTCCTAAAATGTTTTAATTAAGTTTTGCAATTAATTAGATTGTTTAATATCGATTTGCAAATTTCCAAATTGTTTTGTGCAAATTTTATTTGCACATAAACAGTGCGGGATGGGTTATGCAAATTTGATTTTGCATTTAAACATTGGGGGGGACCTAATTGTAATAACCTAAACCTAGGGGGCCTTTATGCAATTTTGCTTACCTGCCCCCGACGACTCGGCTGGCCGACTGCCACGCCGACGACGACCGATCCCGATCTTTTCCGCCATTTCCGGCTGCCCCACGTCGACGACCGACCTCCTCTGCCTATAAAACAAAGCCCCATCTCTCCCCAGACAAAACCCTAACCCTAAAATTCCCCCATGGCCTTCTTCTTCCCCACTTCTGTTCACCGAAACCCTAGTTCTGGCGACCACCCTAGCGCCGCCCCACCGTCCATCGTCGTCGATCGCCACCACCACCAATCACTCCGCCTCGACAAGCCGCGTCCAGCGCCACCCAAGCGCCTTGACCACGACGCCCCCAGCCGCCGTTCGCCCCCTCGACTTCCACCCCTCAGCCGGACACGAAGGTAACAAATCCTTTCTCTGTGTCGTGCGTGTCCCAAACTGAGACACGAGACTCGCCTAGACACAGGGGACATGACTGTCGTGCTGGACACGTGTTAGCCGAGTCGTACGTGTCAGTGCTGGGCACGGACACGTCGACTCTGTGTCAGATTTCAACTTCTCGTGTCCTGGACTGTATGGACACGAGACGAACTGTAAACTAGACTAACGGGTTTGGGCTTTGCTTAACGGGTAAAAACCCATTTAATTTCTGTGCTAAATAAATGTAAACCTAACCCTAACTCTAACAAACCCACCGAGCTGGCCCACTGGCCAGCCCGAACGAATTAAACCCCCCTCCCCGCTGGACAGGGTTCGAGCCCCCCTTTCCTTCTGTTTTCTTTTCTCTTTTCTCTTTTCTTTTCCTTTGTTTATATATATATATATATATTTATGTATATGTATATATATATATTAGTATGTATATATATATATATACTGTTTTTACAGTATTATATATATATGTATATATATTTTATAATTAGTAAATTTTGTGTATATATATGTATATACTAAAATATATGTATATATCTTCATGTATATATATATATTAATATATATATATACACTTTATTATTAAAGTATTTTTCCTATATATATGTATATATATTTATACATATATATTTGTACTCCATAAATTAAGTATTTTTCCTATATATATGTATATATATTTATACATATATATTTGTACTCCATAAATTAAGTATTTTTCCTTACAAATATATATGTACTTTTAACACATGTATTTATATTTTTCACTATGCATAACTTTGCCCTATTAAAATATCAATAATTATTTTGTACTTTTACCAAATTGTATTTTATTTGTATTTAAATTACTGCAACCATTTGGTGTCCAAGCCTAGCATGGGTAATTGGGCTCAAATGTGTTTTCACACATTCAAGACCTGTTCAAGTCATATTGGACTTGATTCATGGCCTTGGGTCCTGTATTTGAACTTTGGTTCAAATTATATACATGGACAAATACGCAGATAATTAATTATTATGTGCATAGCTGTTTTTGATTTTCTAAAAATACTTAAAGTATTGCTAAAATTATGGAAAAATAGTTTTTAGATACTTTGTTAAGTTGGCTAATTTAGTATAATTTTTGTAGTATTTAATTTACTGTTTTGCCACTAGTTTGGCATATGAAACCAAAACTCACTTTTCTGTATACTTAGGAAAACTGATTTTTATAAAATATTTGTACTGGTTAATAAATTCCAGAAAAATTATAATAAATTTCTATAGTTAGCAAGGATCGTTTTGGTACTTTGTTTTATGCAAAACTAGGCTTTTTGTCTACTTTAAGAATTGTTAGAACACAATGATCTTTTGATTTATTTATTAATTAATTATGACTTGTAGCTTTTTATGTTATTTGCAGTTTTAGTCGTGTTGAACCCCATCCCTCACTAGTGTAAAGACCCTGGAAAGTTAGTTAACATAGTGTGTCACCCCCACATTGGTCTCCTAGGCCAAGTCATTATTTTGGCTAGGTGCCCAATCACAAGTCGTGTCACACCAGTTTAGTGATCTAGTATTTTAGCTTAGTGTAAAAGCTAAGTTATTGCATTTATTTCTACAGTGACGAGTTACTGGACATCCATAGCATTATTATCGCAGCTTGTTTTGTTTTGCTTTGCTAGAGGCAAGTACTTTCTACGAACTTTACATATTGTCACATAAATGAACTGCAAACCCCACCATGTTATATGCTGATCCTTGGGGTAGCAAGTTAGACCCTTTACATGTTGTACTTTCAGTTACTACCATGCTTAGAACAGTCTTGATGTATCTCTCACATGATTAGAATATGGGTATGGGGAAACTGATAGTATTGTACGTGATCACGACCCCCCCTACAGTAGCGAGCTCGGTCGCATTTTATATGCATTGCCTTGCCGCAGGCCATTACCCCGCATGTCTGTACGGATGTACATTTATGCTTGTTAACTTGTACGTATGTACATTTCATTATGTGCCCTCCAGCACATTGTACATCTATTGACCGATCACGTACTTGCTACAGTTTTAAACATTACATATACATCTGTCTTTATGACATATGTGTCCTTGCCATGATAGACTATGTGATGCCATGCTTTCCAGTTATTTCTCACATGTTCATTCTCATGTTCATTTCCATGTTTCATATGCTAGTTTGCTAGATTTAGTACTTGCTCCCGTCCTGACAGGATAACGTTGTAGGTGTCCTTACTGAGGAGGAGTTACTCTGCGACTCATACTATGGAGTTACTACCGAGGACCCGGCTCTGCTTTACGAGGATGTTCCTGCGGGGAACCTCGCCTAGTTGTCTTTTTGTTTACTTAGACTTTTGAGAGTAGACATGTATTAGACTACATCATTTTGTAACTGGACATGTATCCAGTTTTACATTTCAGTTTACTTGTACTTGGATATTTTACTATATACGACGACTTTTGTGTTTGGAGCATTTATGATTCTTCTTCACTTATAGAACTGTTAGTACATTTAGTCTTATCCTGTTGTCTTTAGAACAGCTTACTACGTTTTATCTCAACGTAGGCTGGACATGACTCGGCCTGGCCCAACAATTTGGGTAGCGGGTCGTGACATGTTTTTAGTGGTGGCCCACGCAGGTCCCGACTAAACTGTTTGGTTACGTTATTGTACCAAGCATGCCTGCAATTAGGAACTTAAGGTAACTAGACAACATTAGGAAAGACGCTTAGAAACACTTAGAGGAATGCTAGGATTGCAACATAGGAAATACATCACATGTTTGCTATTATTAGATTTTCTTGCATATGATTGCTTGCTTTAAATAAGTCCTTATAAGTCTTTTTATGTGTAATTTAGATGGTGCTTACTCGTTCGTCCCAGTATGTTACCCCCAGAGAATGGGGCCCTCCATATCCAGTCAGCTGACCAGTTGACTGATACACCTCCACCTACCACATTCCCCCACTCCACAGATCCACAGACCCAGATACCACCTTCTACATCCCAGTCCCAGCAGGACCCGATACTTCCACCACCCCCTATCACTATACCCACCCAGGCTTCCGTCACTCTCGACGGGACCCAGCTGCTCACACTGATTCAGGGGTTCCTAACAACCCATCAGGAGCAGACTACCCTACTCCGCCAGAGCATGGAGCGTTCTGAGGGACGTCCCGTGGTCCCACCACATGTAGAGCCACGACAGAGAGCGGGGACGGTCAAGGACTTCATGGGTCTGAATCCCAAGGAGTTCTCAGGGACCGAGGGCATAGTAGTAGCTGATGACTGGCTAGATTCTGTAGAGAGGAAGCTTCTGGGAGTTAGGATGCCGGATGACCTTCAGGTCGAGGCAGCAGGATTTCTGCTGATAGACTTAGCCGGAGTCTGGTTCAGGAATGAGCCGTTGTTCGCGAGAGGTAGAGCCACCTGGGACCAGTTCAAGACCCAGTTCAAGAAGAAATTCTTCTCGACCACTGCTAGAGTAGCCATGGGGCTACGATTCCAGAACATCCAGCAGGGGAACCGTTCTGTTGACGACTATGCGGGAGAGTTCAGTCGCTTGAGCCGTTTTGCTCCTAGTCTGGTTGCTGATCCAGAGGAGATGACCCGTAGGTTTTGCCATGGTCTAGTTCCAGACATTGGCATTCTTATAGTGGCAAACGGTACGACTGACTACTACCAGAGCCTAGAGTTAGCCCGGAGCATCGAGGAGCGTCTTCTGTCATGCAAGAGGCCGGCTCCTGTACATCATGAGGGACCGTCCAAGCGTCAGGCTTTCCAGCAGAAAGCACCGGCGCCACCCCAGCAGACTTACCGTCCCTCTACACCACATCATCAGACCCCGCCAGTTCGAGCCCCGGGACCCCGTCAGCAGCAGCAGAAGGGAGTTATATGTTCTTTCTGTGGAAGACCAGGGCACGACAGCACCATCTGTAGGAAGAGGTTGAAGCAGTGCTTAGCTTGTGGGTCTGCCACCCATCAGATTCGGGACTGCCCAGTAGCGAAGCCTAGAGGACCGCTCCTCGACTCAGCAGCAGAGGTTCGGGCAGCATCTGCAGTAGCAGAAGGGACCTCAGGGGAGGGTCTATAGTCTAGCCGTTGAGCCGGAGCCGGAGCAGGTTTCGGAGCCGGATTACTTAGCTGACGTCATCACAGGTCATGTTTATTTGCATACTTTTCTAGCTGTATGTTTGTTTGATTCTGGTGCATCTCATAGCTTTCCTATCATTAGAGTTTATGCATAAACATCATCTAGTAGCTACACCTACTGCGGAGATTAGTAGAGTGATGACGGGAGGAGGACCAGTGCCTATTAGATCTATCTATAGGTGTTCTATTTTTATAGCCGGGAGAGAGTTCAGAGGGCGATTCTTTGTGATGCCGCTCCCCGGTTATGATATCATATTGGGGATGGACTGGCTTAGCTATGCCCATGCATCTATAGATTGCCATGAGGGTAGTATTGTGTTCAGTCCCCCAGGCACAGCACCATTCAGTGTCAGGAGGACAGGGCCAGAGATCAGCCTAGAGCCGAACTGTTGTGCTACAGTCGAGGACGCAGCACCGCCACACCCTATCATTAGGGAGTTTTTGGATGTATTCCCAGAGGATCTTCCAGGACTTCCGCCAGACAGAGATGTGGAGTTCACTATAGATCTAGTGCCGGGTTCATCACCAGTATCCCGGGCTTGCTATAGAGTGAATCCCAAGGAGGCAATAGAGATGAAAGAGCAGATTGATGACCTGTTGAAAAAGGGTTTCATTCGATCCAGTGCTTCTCCATGGGGAGCGCCAGTGCTCTTTGTGCCTAAGAAGGATGGTATAGTCCGGTTGTGTATTGATTACCGGGCCTTGAATGCCATCACTATCAAGAACAAATATCCTCTGCCCAGGATAGATGATTTGTTCGACCAATTGAGCGGGGCGAAGGTGTTTTCCAGGATAGATTTGAGATCCGGGTACCACCAGGTGAAGGTTAGGCCAGCAGACATCCAGAAGACGGCGTTCAACACGAAGTACGGGCAGTACGAGTTTTTGGTGATGCCATTTGGTCTCACAAATGTGCCAGCTGTCTTTATGAACTTGATGAATAAGACATTTCACCAGTATCTGGATAAGTTCGTCGTGGTGTTTATCGACGACATCCTGATATACTCGAAGACGCCAGAGGAGCATGCAGAGCACTTGCGGATAGTTTTGGGGATTCTGAGGCAGGAGAGATTGTTTGCCAAATTGCCGAAGTGCGAGTTCTTTTTAGACCGAGTGGAGTTTCTCGGCCATGTAGTCACTGGAGATGGAATCTCGGTGGATCCCAGGAAGATTGCTGCAGTTGAGACGTGGAAGGCTCCGACGTCAGTTTCAGAGATCAGGAGCTTTCTGGGTTTAGCAGGCTATTACAGAAAGTTCGTCCAGGACTTTGCTAGGATAGCTGAACCCATGACGAAGCTGACGCGGAAGGACGCAGAGTACATCTGGTCAGAGGACTGCCAGACGGCATTTGAGGAGCTGAAGAGGAGGCTGACGACCGCTCCAGTTCTGACTTTACCTTCAGGTTCTGGAGGTTTCACCATATACAGTGATGCTTCTGGGAAGGGGCTAGGATGTGTTCTACAGCAGCATGGGAAAGTAATTGCTTATGCATCTAGGCAGTTGCGGACTAATAAGAGGAATTATCCTACCCATGACCTCGAGTTAGCTGCGGTGATCTTTGCACTCAAGTTATGGAAACATTACTTATACGGAGAGCGTGTGGAAATCTTTACTGACCACAAAAGCTTGAAGTATGTGTTCACGCAGAAAGAGCTGAACATGAGGCAAAGACGATGGTTGGAGTTGATGAAGGACTTCGACATCGATTTACAGTATCACCCCGGGAAGGCAAATGTGGTGGCGGATGCGCTGAGCAGGCATCCGATGGCATGGTATCTGATGATTGATCGACATTTGCGGGAGGATCTGGAGAAGCTCGGTATCGAGCTAGTTCGGCCAGGATCAGTGATACAGATGATGGCGCTTGACATTCAGTCAGGTTTGATGGAGCAGATCAGGGAGGCACAGTCTACAGATGAGAGCCTTCGCAGACTTCGACCCTAGGCATTAGCTGGATTGCTGGATGACTTCACTATAGCAGAAGATGGATCCCTGAGGCATGGCAGCAGATTGTGCGTGCCAAAGGGAGATCTAGTAGAGGCAGTCTTGCAGGAGGCGCACCGATCGAGATATTCTATTCACCCTGGTGCTAACAAGATGTACCGTGACTTGCGGGAACATCTTTGGTGGCACGGGATGAAGAGGGATGTATCGCGTTTCATCTCGAGATGCCTAGTTTGCCAGCAGGTCAAGGCGGAGCGCCAGAGGCCAGCTGGTTTGTTGCAGCCGTTACCCATTCCCGAGTGGAAGTGGGAACATATTACGATGGACTTCGTTTCAGGGCTTCCTCGTTTCCAAGGAAGGAAGGATGCCATCTGGGTCATCGTAGACAGGCTGACGAAGTATGCGCACTTCATACCCTTCAAGGTGGGGCTTTCCACCGAGAAGTTGGCGGAGCTATACATGCAGCAGATAGTTCGCCTACATGGAGTGCTGGTGAGCATCGTGTCAGACAGAGATAGTAGATTCACATCCCACTACTGGAGGAGCTTACAGGAGGAGTTGGGCAGTAGGCTCAAGTTCAGTACGGCGTACCACCCGCAGACAGATGGGCAGTCCGAGAGGACGATACAGACGCTGGAGGATATGCTGAGGACTTGCGTGCTGGACTTCGGAGGATCATGGGAGAGCCATCTGCACTTGGTAGAGTTTTCATACAACAACAGCTACCAGGCCAGTATTGGTATGTCTCCTTTCGAGGCGCTATATGGACGACGATGCCGGACACCGCTCTTTTGGGATGATGTCGGAGACAGAGTTATGCTTGGGACCAGAGATGATCACGGATGCAGCAGAGAAAGTCGGGATGATCAGAGACAGGCTCAGAGTAGCTCAGGACAGACAGAAACACTGGGCTGATGCTAGTCGCAGGCCGATGGAGTTCGCAGACGGTGATATGGTGCTAGTGAAGATATCACCTACTCGAGGGACGATCCGGTTCGGACGAGGAGGGAAGCTGAGCCCCAGATACATCGGGCCGTTCGAGGTACTTGGCAGGATCGGAGAGGTAGCTTACAGGGTTGCACTTCCACCCAACCTAGCAGGAGTTCACGACGTCTTTCACGTATCTCAGCTGAGGAGATATGTTCCAGACCCCAGTCATATGCTAGATCATTCAGAGTTGGAGGTCGGACCGAGCCTTACAGTTTCTGAGCAGCCAGTGGAGATATTAGACCGGAGAGAGAAGAGGCTGAGGAACAAGGTTATACCCCTAGTGCGAGTAGCTTGGAGCCGTCACTCCCCAGGTGAATCTACTTGGGAGAGGGAGTCGGACATGAGGGAGAGATTCCCTTACTTGTTCGATCCAACCGCTGCGAGGGAACCACCCGTTCCCGCTTTGATACCTTAGAGGTTAGTTTTGATTGCAGCCTTAGTCTTTTGTTGCATTGCTTACTATGTTAGATTATTGTCGGGTCTTCAATCCTTGTGAATTTCGAGGACGAAATTTTTCAAGGAGGGAAGACTTGTAAGCCCCTGTTTTTCAAAATTTTATTTAATTATTGTTTATTAATTTTTAATGTTATTTTTAGCCTTAAAATAATTAATTAGATTTTTAGGAATTTTTCTAGAATTTTTAAATGAATTTTAAATGAGTTTTAAATGTTAAAATACCATTTTGCAATTTCCTAAAATGTTTTAATTAAGTTTTGCAATTAATTAGATTGTTTAATATCGATTTGCAAATTCCAAATTGTTTTGTGCAAATTTTATTTGCACATAAACAGTGCGGGATGGGTTATGCAAATTTGATTTTGCATTTAAACATTGGGGGGGACCTAATTGTAATAACCTAAACCTAGGGGGCCTTTATGCAATTTTGCTTACCTGCCCCCGACGACTCGGCTGGCCGACTGCCACGCCGACGACGACCGACCCCGATCTTTTCTGCCATTTTCGGCTGCCCCACGTCGACGACCGACCTCCTCTGCCTATAAAACAAAGCCCCATCTCTCCCCAGACAAAACCCTAACCCTAAAATTCCCCCACGGCCTTCTTCTTCCCCACTTCTGTTCACCGAAACCCTAGTTCCGGCGACCACCCTAGCGCCGCCCCACCGTCCATCGTCGTCGATCGCCACCACCACCAATCACTCCGCCTCGACAAGCCGCGTCCAGCGCCACCCAAGCGCCTTGACCACGACGCCCCCAGCCGCCGTTCGCCCCCTCGACTTCCACCCCTCAGCCGGACACGAAGGTAACAAATCCTTTCTCTGTGTCGTGCGTGTCCCAAACTGAGACACGAGACTCGCCTAGACACAGGGGACATGACTGTCGTGCTGGACACGTGTTAGCCGAGTCGTACGTGTCGTGCTGGGCACGGACACGTCGACTCTGTGTCAGATTTCAACTTCTCGTGTCCTGGACTGTATGGACACGAGACGAACTGTAAACTAGACTAACGGGTTTGGGCTTTGCTTAACGGGTAAAAACCCATTTAATTTCTGTGCTAAATAAATGTAAACCTAACCCTAACTCTAACAAACCCACCGAGCTGGCCCACTGGCCAGCCCGAACGAATTAAACCCCCCTCCCCGCTGGACAGGGTTCGAGCCCCCCTTTCCTTCTGTTTTCTTTTCTCTTTTCTCTTTTCTTTTCCTTTGTTTTTATATATATATATATATATATATATATATATATATATATATTTATGTATATGTATATATATATATTAGTATGTATATATGTATATACTATTTTTACAGTATCATATATATATGTATATATATTTTATAATTAGTAAATTTTGTGTATATATATGTATATACTAAAATATATGTATATATCTTCATGTATATATATATTAATATATATATATACACTTTATTATTAAAGTATTTTTCCTATATATATGTATATATATTTATACTATATATTTGTACTCCATAAATTAAGTATTTTTCCTATATATATGTATATATATTTATACATATATATTTGTACTCCATAAATTAAGTATTTTTCCTTACAATATATATGTACTTTTAACACATGTATTTATATTTTTCACTATGCATAACTTTGCCCTATTAAAATATCAATAATTATTTTGTACTTTTACCAAATTGTATTTTATTGTATTTAAATTACTGCAACCATTTGGTGTCCAAGCCTAGCATGGGTAATTGGGCTCAAATGTGTTTTCACACATTCAAGACCTGTTCAAGTCATATTGGACTTGATTCATGGCCTTGGGTCCTGTATTTGAACTTTGGTTCAAATTATATACATGGACAAAATACGCAGATAATTAATTATTATGTGCATAGCTGTTTTTGATTTTCTAAAAATACTTAAAGTATTGCTAAAATTATGGAAAAATAGTTTTTAGATACTTTGTTAAGTTGGCTAATTTAGTATAATTTTTGTAGTATTTAATTTACTGTTTTGCCACTAGTTTGACATATGAAACCAAAACTCACTTTCTGTATACTTAGGAAAACTGATTTTTATAAAATATTTGTACTGGTTAATAAATTCCAGAAAAATTATAATAAATTTCTATAGTTAGCAAGGATCGTTTTGGTACTTTGTTTTATGCAAAACTAGGCTTTTTGTCTACTTTAAGAATTGTTAGAACACAATGATCTTTTGATTTATTTATTAATTAATTACGACTTGTAGCTTTTTATGTTATTTGCAGTTTTAGTCGTGTTGAACCCCATCCCTCACTAGTGTAAAGACCCTGGAAAGTTAGTTAACATAGTGTGTCACCCCCACATTGGTCTCCTAGGCCAAGTCATTATTTTGGCTAGGTGCCCAATCACAAGTCGTGTCACACCAGTTTAGTGATCTAGTATTTTAGCTTAGTGTAAAAGCTAAGTTATTGCATTTATTTCTACAGTGACGAGTTACTGGACATCCATAGCATTGTTATCGCAGCTTGTTTTGTTTTGCTTTGCTAGAGGCAAGTACTTTCTACGAACTTTACATATTGTCACATAAATGAACTGCAAACCCCACCATGTTATATGCTGATCCTTGGGGTAGCAAGTTAGACCCTTTACATGTTGTACTTTCAGTTACTACCATGCTTAGAACAGTCTTGATGTATCTCTCACATGATTAGAATATGGGTATGGGGAAACTGATAGTATTGTACGTGATCACGACCCCCCTACAGTAGCGAGCTCGGTCGCATTTTATATGCATTGCCTTGCCGCAGGCCATTACCCCGCATGTCTGTACGGATGTACATTTATGCTTGTTAACTTGTACGTATGTACATTTCATTATGTGCCCTCCAGCACATTGTACATCTATTGACCGATCACGTACTTGCTACAGTTTTAAACATTACATATACATCTGTCTTTATGACATATGTGTCCTTGCCATGATAGACTATGTGATGCCATGCTTTCCAGTTATTTCTCACATGTTCATTCTCATGTTCATTTCCATGTTTCATATGCTAGTTTGCTAGATTTAGTACTTGCTCCCGTCCTGACAGGATAACGTTGTAGGTGTCCTTACTGAGGAGGAGTTACTCTGCGACTCATACTATGGAGTTACTACCGAGGACCCGGCTCTGCTTTACGAGGATGTTCCTGCGGGGAACCTCGCCTAGTTGTCTTTTTGTTTACTTAGACTTTTGAGAGTAGACATGTATTAGACTACATCATTTTGTAACTAGACATGTATCCAGTTTTACATTTCAGTTTACTTGTACTTGGATATTTTACTATATACGACGACTTTTGTGTTTGGAGCATTTATGATTCTTCTTCACTTATAGAACTGTTAGTACATTTAGTCTTATCCTGTTGTCTTTAGAACAGCTTACTACGTTTTATCTCAACGTAGGCTGGACATGACTCGGCCTGGCCCAACAATTTGGGTAGCGGGTCGTGACAGGTTAAGTTGTAGGCTTGAGTAAGTTAGGCAAAGTTATGCCGGTCGACCAAAGTCATTCCAAGTGCTGTCCCGCTCATTCTGCGGTTGTCAAGTTAAATAGTCCCATGATCCCAAGGCCCGTCATATAAAATATGACTTGGGCGATAGCGTCGCAGAGAACGTAAGTCGGTTTAAGACACGATGCACGGACTTAGGGTTAAGGTATGAACCACGGTCTACTTAATAAGTTTTGGAGAAAGGACTATCGAATAGGCATTTCTGAGTTGAATGAAATGATACGGTAACATAGAAAGAATGCTCGCGACCGTGGGTCGCCGAGGGGTTTCAAATGATGAAGTCTGGAATGTGGAACTCAAAAGATAGTAAAACAATGAAAGTAAAGACAATGAAACGGTCCTGAAATGAGGAAGTGGGTCGAGTCTGCATGGTCATTGGACAACTTGTGTACCGGTGCACAAGGATTTGATTTTGTTCCTCAGACGGTTGCCGCGGCCACGGAACCGATCTGGCCTAGGAGGAACCACGGGCCTACGGGACCCTTGAATGGTGTGCGACCTGACCCAAGGTGTGCGCCGTAGGACGGCTATTAGGGGAAATTCGGCGAGATCGTGCCTCGTTTTACGAACGTACCCTAATATCCAATGGAGGTCCAAGATAGCTTATCGTGGTAGTGACCAAGTTCATATAGATGTCGACATGATGGCGGCAATCCGCGAGTGTGCCTTTGGATTTAGTCGAGTATTGAGTGCGCTATATTAAGCAGTCGAGTTGAAGGCGTGTGTACAAGTCAAAAGCACAACGTTGGGCCTAAGATTTGGTTTCAACGTAGGCGTCGTGCTTCGGCACGAGTCGTGGCGTCGAGTCTTAAGATGTTGGCAGAGAGTTGCACAAGTTTGATTGAGTCGTCGCGGGTTTAAGTCAGGAATCGCCGTAAGGCAAGTTGGTTGAGCGACACTAAGTTCACAAGTCTCGATTGGGTCAATTGGTGATCAAAGTAGCAAGGGCCACGTGGCGGCGAAATGGTTAAGTCTTACTGAATTGTGAGGCACGGCCTCAGCAAGGGTTTGTGGCACGGTCACACGAAAATGAAGCCTCATCGCGTAGTTGCGTCTCTAATTTTGGCCGAAAGGCAAGCACGACTTGATAAGTTAACGTTGTTGGCACGAAAAGGGGGTCTAGAGGTAAAGTATGAGTTAACGTTGTGGTACAAGCACGGGATGGTCCTCATACACAAATATGCCAAGGCGTCCGTAGTCTTAAAACTGATCCTAAGGCAAGACTAGAAAGACAATAGAAAGGGATTTAAGCTGCACAAAGTAAATGAACGTGTAGGTTTTGTATGGGTGGACGAGGAGCTCACTCCACCAGTACAGTTGAGTACTGACACCACACAGTGTTCATTGCAGGCACAGGTAGAAGCTCGTGGTGCGAAGCTCGCTTGGATGCGTCGAGGCACGGAGTTCCTTGGCGATTCGAAGCGTACGGCCGCATGGAACCGAAGACTTATACAGGACATAATGTATGGACATCGCCTTCCGAAGCTTCCGCTGGTTCAAGCATTTGTATCGAGAGATGAGAGAGAGCAGAGTGACTTGTAAAATGAGAGAAAAGTGAGCATGAGAGAATTTATAATTTGGCCTTGCGTCCATAAATATAATCTTGTATTCAATATCAATAAAGAGCTTCTTTTGAATGACTTGTGTTCATGTGTTCTTGTTCTAATTTCCGTTGCATGTTTCAATGTATCTGCTTGGGACTTCTGTGCGACGACCCCGTCGCCGCCGATGTAATCGGCCGTTACGAAACTGCCTTGCACGAGCGCAATCTAGGCTCGTGCGGCATCACGTCTTAGCGAGGACGATCGCTCCTACGGGAGCGGGGCGTGACATTATTCCTGGATTTTCCTTGGTATATTGGTGTGTGATATCCATGTTTCATGTACTTATATAGACATTGATTTGGGAGTGGGCTGATCACCTGCTTTTGAATCCGTGTCATGACGTGCCATGTCCGGATCCATGATACTATTCGGGGATGGGAGAATTATTAGGGGTTATGTGATCAAAGCCCCATGTCCCTATTTTGCTAGCGCCACCCTCACCTCACGTAGGGTGTAGCAGACACCCCTTGCCGGGTTATCCAGGTTGGCCGGCATGACCCTTTCCAGAGATTTTTCTGTGATTGTCGGTCCAAGTGGATAACCCTACCCTGACTCCCTAGCCGATCACATATCGCTCTAATAATTTAAATCACATTTTACATTTATTGTCGTATCTTATATCCAGTTCAGCTTTACTTTCTGTACTTCTCACCATGCTATGATTTATTTACTCACATGCTCTACCTGCCTTTATACTGTACTATGATTTGAGACTAAGTTCTGTTCGAAGGAAGGGTTACAACCCCGATCCTTGTTTGGTTTAAGGGTTGTAACTCGGCTTTCGAATGGTTCCCAAGTCGCCTATATTTGTCTTGTATTTCATTATACTGTCTCTTATAGTATTTGTCAATTCATATGGAACTGATGTTGTGGTTGTACTTGCTCATTTTCCTGACAGGATACCGTTGACAAAATTTTACAGATGTTTCTGAGACGGATGGAGACTCAGGCCAGGGCAGTGGCCTGATAGATTGGCCACTAGATTTTATAGTCCCTGAGTAGTTAGCACTTGTTAGGCTTGACTGGACTGCGATCCAGCTTTGGATTTTAGAATGTAGTATTATATTATTCTGTGATGTTATGTTTAGTCTTGGACTTGTGTGGATCTCGAACTTATTTTCTGCTTCATCTAACATATTTCCTTTCCATGCTATATACCTTAGTTTTACATTGTGATTGAGACTGTATCGCTATATCACCTCCATTCAGAGTGTATATACTGTACATGTACATTTACCTGTTTAGTTGTAGTATTTCTAGATGACCTAGACAGCGTTCTACCGCCGATGCTGCGGCGTAGGCTGGACGTACCCACTTCTCGTGCCCCTAATCAGGGTGCGGGTCGTGACACCTGGGTTGGTCTCTCTCAACCACCGGGGATCCCAAGTCGGTCGACGGTAGGAACAAGCCTTCCTCCAGTTTCACCATGATGGAGAAAGACGGGGTATGCTCCGAACTGGACACTAAGTCGCACTGGGATACCCCATGCGTCTCTGGCTCTGTTGGCTTTAGAGGGAACCCGCTAGGACCCAGTGGGGAGGAAGGGAGGTTGAAGGCCTCTGTGACTCCCGAATGTACGGAGAGGCTCCGCACGAGGAGCCCCCTGGGTCATCCCATTCCTTCCCCAAGGGGGATAATGATAACTTCGGAAGCCTTGTCGAGTGACGCGGTCATCATGCAGGAGGGATCTTGGGGCTTAAGGCCCCTTGGAGGAGGGGTGGGCTTGGGGGGATTGTCAGTGGCACTTCGAGTTTGTTTGTCTTTCGTCAGAGATGGCTCCTGATGATGCTGGAGGGACAGGCTTTACTTGGGTGGAAGGCATGGTGTGGTTTCTGGTTGGGCCGACTGGGAAGCGGTAGCCTCGATAAGCTGCCATGCTTCTTGTATGATGGAACTTCCCTTGGCTTTACATTTGCTAACTTCGTGTCCGAGGAACCTACAGCTCTTGCAATAAAAAGGGGGGTCTTCAAAGATTATTGGCTGCCAATAGCTCTGTTGGTTCGGGAGGTTGACCCTTACCCGGGAGGGAAGGGGAAGGCTAATGTCAACTTCCACGAAGATGCGCGCAGTGCTCGACCGGGTCAAACCGACGGTAGAACTGTCCAATTTTAGGGGAACGTCGAAGGATTTCGCCAATCTGAATAGTACAGATTTGTCAAACAGATGGTGCCTGATGCCTGGGAGGTTAACCCAAACCACCGCCACGACAGATTCGATTTGGGGGCCAAAATCGACCACCACCGAAAAAGTCTCATGGAAGAATTTGCAAGGACCCACTGGACCCTCGACCGTAGTCGAAGAAAATTCGCCTCCAGGCGTGGGATGATCAGGATATGCTTGTGGTCCACCACACCGATCCGACAAGCGCCGGCAAGCCCAAATCCAGTGACGGCTTGTCTGGCCGTAGCAGTCTATGGTCTCTTGTGGGAGAACTTCCTAATTAGAGCCAGAGCGAGGGGATCAGCAAGGAGGCGTTCGTCCTCCTCCGAGAAGGAGACGGCCGGCTCGCCTCTGAAGCTCTCAGACGGCCGTTCGGCAAGCTTCGCGACGGGGGCTAAAGGGTAGGCCCTCAGAGCTTGAGCAAAAGCCAGAGGATGGGAAGGGCCGGGGTCCGGAGGGTCGGACCCCACTGGAGCAACAACCCCAGCCATTGGCCGAAGACCAGACAAGGAGATCCCAAATCAGAGGGCGTTAGGGCTGGCTGGTGGGAGCAATATATATATTATATTATATATATATATATATATATATAATATATATATATATATATATATATATATATATATCTGCTCCCGTAGCCATAGTCCGTTGGGAACGGTGGAGCACCCCGGCGCACTGGCGCGGGTACGAACCCCCTTGGAGGCATGC
Source organism: Iris pallida (assembly GCA_029216955.1). Lineage (NCBI taxonomy): Eukaryota > Viridiplantae > Streptophyta > Magnoliopsida > Asparagales > Iridaceae > Iris > Iris pallida. The sequence goes on from JANAVB010032256.1 coordinate 24,280, forward strand.
CTCCAAGCACCACTAAGGAATGGACACCCTAAAAAATTATATATATATATATATATATATATATATATATCTATATATATATATATATATATATATATATATATATATATATATATATATATATATATATATATATTCTAGGTTTTAAATATTTTTAATTTGGCCTCTCGTCAAATTAGACTTATCTTTGATATCTACACATTATTTTTATGACAATTATACCCTCAGGCCAATTTTTAATTTAACCACTTAAATTTGATTTAATTATTAGATAGCCCAACACAATTTATAATTTTATATTTTTGGCCCCAAAATGGTTGAATAATTCCAACAATGACTAACCAAACTTTTGTGATAAAAACTTTTATAATATTAGAGGGAGGATATAAAGTTTGCAAAAATTATAAACACATGTACAAATGGCTATTATAGCCTATGGAGAGTTTCGTGCATGCTTCAAACTCGCGATAAGCTACAACGTGTTATGTGCTCCCTTTTCCTTCTCTCTTTGCCATAACTTATGACGAGCTTGAAGCATGCACAGAACTCGGCTATAGTCTATGACGAGTTTTTTGCAAAGCACTTATATGCCCTATGGCGATATGTGTGCGAAGTTAAAAAGTTGTCATAAGCTATGGCGGTTTATATCGGTGTTTGCAATTAATTTTTGCAAACTTGCATGGTATCCCTATTCTAAATCATAAAAGTTTAATATATTGTACGCAATTGTTTGAATGCAATATCATACTTAGGATGGAACTGATACTTTCTCGATCGATTACATTGTATGCGCAGGATATTGAGTTTCTTAATTTCATTTCCAACTGGAAAAAAAAACCTAGATAAACACTTTAGATTTTTTTAATTATGATGGCTCATTTGATTAATTTTTAATTACGATTAAAGTTACTTTTGAAAACTTTTTCTTTCATATTTTTCTTAATTAATTGAGAATATATATACGTTTAGACTGCTCATTGTTCGAACCCACCACTTAGGCCGCATGCATCTCTCTCGATCGATACTAATGGTGGAACTGATACTTTCTCGATCGATTAACATTTTATGTAGGATATTGAGTTCTCCTTAATTTCATTTCCAATTGAAAAAAAAAAAAAAAAAACTAGATAAACACTGCCAGAGCATGCCATTTAACCCATAACCGTAACCGACACTTACACATACGACAGACTCAACACCTTACAGACATTATTAAGATCAAGAGGTCTCCTTCACTTCACCTTCCTCATAATTCTTCTTGATCGGTCAGTAGTAGCACTCATAGAGCTTGATGTGCATCCTAAGCCGAAAGTACACCTCGCCCTCGTACGAATCAGTCATGACAGTTGCAATCCTCTGGTCATCACGAAATCTCCGGTGCCTCCCACCACCGATACGTCCCTCGTCTTGACCATGAGCGGGTCGGCCCCCATGAAGGTGATGGTTCCCTTGTGGTCCGTCGAGTTGAGCACGAGGGTGAAGGCGAGCCACGCGGTAAATACGTCCTTTCTGTCGTACATGTACATGCCCTGGGCTCGGCCTACAGGCTCCGAGTGCAAGTTGTTGTCTAGGGTGATGGGGTCGTCGAAGACGACCACGTCGCCAAACCAGTGCCCGGGCGCCAGTACCGTGAGGTTCCCCACTTTGGGGCGGCAACGATAGCCGACGTCGCGTTCGCGGCGTTCTGGCCGTTGTAGATGATGTCGTGGAAGTAAGCACTAGGTTTTGCACGGCTTGCCGAGCCGCTTGTTGCGGCATTCACAGGAAGATGAGAACATTAATACTAGCATGAGGAAGATGGTGAGGAAACAAGTAGGACTTCTCTCCATATTTTGCTTCTTCTTCTTTAGAGAGAGAGAGAGAGAGGCAATAAGTATGTTGACATGCATGATATCAATCTTCAAATATATATAGGAAGTTTAGGAGACTTGAAACAAAAAGAGTATAAGCTCTTTAATGTGTCTTATGCCTGAAGGTATCTTCTTGCATGAAGTGAATTAACCTATATATATGGTGTATGCAGATTCTGATGATATTGTATTTGTTTTTCTTCGTCTTATATATATATATATATATATATATATATATATATATATATATATTATATATATATATTTATACAAGCTGAAACGATGACCACTAGTTAGGCCTGCATGATCAGAAGCACCGGCCAAGCGGTCTACTACTACTACTAGTTAGGCCTGACTAGGAGGCCTCCGGCCGAACTCGAATCAGGAGTTATCAGATGATCTCTTGTTCCATCACATGACATCATCTCTTATAACATGTTGCGGATTTCAATTACTCTCTTGTGGTTCTTCAAGACGTTTATATTCTGTTTATTTTTCTAATATGTTTGACTGGGAAGATGACGGGGAGTAGGGCTGCAAACAAGCCAAGCCGAGTCAAACTTTTGTAAGCTTGAGCTTGGCTTGACTACAATTAATCGAGCTCAAGCTCGAGCTCAAGCTTGATAAATTTTTATTTTAGAGGTTGAGCTTGGCTTGAGCTTGTTTATGTTAAGCTTGAGCTTGGCTTGGTTTGAGCTCGAGCTTGGCTTGATAAGTAAGCTTGATAAACGAGCTTGATAAACAGGTTTGATAAGCTCAAAATCAAGCTCGTTAAGCTTGATTTCAAGCTCATTTAACTTTATTTCAAGCTCATTAACCTTGATTTCAAGCTTAACGAGCTCGATTTCAATTTAGTTAGATTTTAATTCAAGTACATGTGATATTATTAATTCAAAAGTTCCTTAATAAATTATTAAGGACATATAAATATAATGCACACAAATATACATATATTTAGAATTCAACAAAGAACAAACGAGCTTCTAAACAAACTCCTAAACGAGCTTCTAAACGAGCTAGCTTGCAAGCTCATCAACGAGCCAGCTCGCGAGCTCAAACGAGCCGAGTACTTCTAAGCTTGAGCTTGGCTCGTTTATTAAACGAGCTCGAAAATGAAGTTTGAGCTCAGCTTGTTTACTAAACGAACCGAGCTCAAACGAGCTTTTATCGAGCAGAGCTTCGAGCAGCTCGCGAACGACTTGGCTCATTTGCAGCCCTAACGGGGAGAAAAGATGAACCCAACGTTCTTTCATAGTTATGTGTCATCTAATGTTAAGTGTCCGTTACAAAAATGTAATGGTGCTATTCACATTTAGTTACAGAAACCAGATATGGCAGGCTGATGTGAGCCAAGGGCTTGGGTCCAATAATATGAAGGCCGGGGACAATATTGGGCCATAGTCGATTGGAAGCACACCGGCTTGTGCCAATTCTTGCATCAAAACGCAAACAGAGATATGGAGATTGCTCGCTAGGCTGATACTATGAAGGAAGCAGGTCTTGTAGTGTTCCAGGCCCGGGGCTCGACA
>JANAVB010032257.1:0-30375 GCA_029216955.1 Iris pallida
GACTGCCAGAAAACTGGGCAGTCCAACTCAATACTTGCTGTGAGTTGGACTGCCCAGAAACTGATCAGTCCATATGAGTATGTGGACTGCCAGAAAATGGACAGTCCAACTCAATAGTTGCTGGTGAGTTGGACTGTCCAGTTTCCTGGGCAGTCCAACACACAGCAAGTTCTGACTTGGACTGCCCAATTTCCTGCAGTCCATATTAACATGTTAATATGACTGCCAGGAAACTGGGCAGTCCATCGCGCATCAAGTATTGACTTGGACTGCCCAGTTTCCTGGCAGTCCACATTAACCTGTGGACTGCCCAGTTTTCTGGCCGTTCCACATTAACATATGGACTGTCAGAAAACTGGATAGTCCAACTCACAACAATATTGAGTTGGACTGCCCAGTTTCCTGGCAGTCTACATTAATATGTGGACTGCCAGAAACTGGACAGTCCAACTCAATACTTGCTGTGAGTTGGACTGCCCAGGAACTGGGCATCCATATTGCAACATTCAGTCAATAAGTCATCCATATTGCAACATTCAGTCAATAAGTCGTCCATATTGCAACATTCAGGATCCAAAACTCATCAATACTTGTTACATTCATCAATACTTGATACAAAATGATACTCATCTGTCATAGCTGCTTTTCCATAAATAATTTTTTATTATTTAGTCTATTTTTTATTTAATTGTTAACTTGAATTTAGAAATAGAGTTTCCTATTATAATTATGAAATCATTTAAAACAAAATCTTCATTTTCATTTATATCCTTGCAGACCATGCAATTGCAAAATGTTCCAAGCCACCTCACCATACACATGTTGTCATGCATGGAGTTGAGGGGTAAATTAGACTTTTCACTCATTTTGATAATGATGGTGTTGGTGATAATCCTGAAAAAAAGAAACAAAAGGAATTTTTATATATATAGAGAGAGAGAGAGCAACATCCCATTCTTTCCCCTACCATCCTCTCAACCGAACCCTCCTCTCCCATTCGGCTCACTCTCTCCTTTATCCTCTTTATTCTTCATTCTCTTCACTCTACCTCCTCTTCTCCTCCTCCTTCCTCTTCTGCTGTTGCTGCTACTACTTCTACTACTGCTACCCCTGTTGCTATTGCTGCTAGCTGCTGCTGCTGCGGCAGTTACCGCTGCCGGCCACCCCTCCACTGTCGGCGGCCTCCCCCTTTCCAGCCAACCTCCATCACTACCTCCAACACCACATATCCATCTCCATCATCAACGTCACCACCACCATTAAAACCAAAACCCAAACCCCCTTTTCTTCTAAGAAAAGAAAGAAAGAAGAAATTGGAGAAGAAGATGAAGAAGAATGGAAGAAACAAGCCCTAGCCCCAACTCCATCTTGGGGGTTAATTTAGAAGAAGTTTGGAGAAATCCTAGGTCCAACTCAGAACCCAAGGCAAGTCCTCATTTCTTTTCTCAGATAATTTGTTCAAATCAACAATTATTTCTCTTGCCAAGATTAGAAATTTATATTCTGATTTCGTTCTTTTATATAAAAATAATATTTGACATGGAATATAGGATACATGTATGAATTTAGTACGTGCCATTTATTCTATAAAGGGTTTTCCAGGTAGGCTCTGTGAAGAATGTAATATAAGTGTGTCAATGACTCCATCTAACACTTTCCATGTAGACTTTCCAACCATTGTTAATTTGATAGTGAAGAACTTGTTAAATTTTATTTGACTTGTAGGCTCCTTGTTATTAGGAATATCACTTTGCCATAGGGTGCTCTCTAGTATAGTCTGTTGGTGAAAGCTAGGGTAATGGATAATAAGCCTAGTAAATTTCTTCCCCTTTTAATCATCAAGATAGTTCCTTATGCATTGTTGTGTCTGTTACTAATTTTTCTATTAGTTGCACAACATTCTTATCTTTTAAATCAAGTTGTATGTCTACATATCTTTAACTCGACAAATTCCTAACTTGTCATGTAATTTAAGGTTGTTGACATCACCTATACATGAACTTGAAGTCCTTAGTCTAGTTTAGGTAAAGTTATTTAGGAATTAATATTTTATAAGTATTTCCTTAATATGTACAATTCTGTCCAAATTCTTTTTATATCTGAGATATTTTACCACTATCTAGTTAAATTAGAGTATTTTTGGAATTATCGGACACATAGAGGACATTAGTATCAAGCTTCAAGACTGCTATAGACTTGATTAAATCTCTTGGGTAACTTTGTTATGTTCAAATACATGTTCACAGATCATGTCAATTTGGGAATTGACCAAAAATGTATGGGTCTTCATTTCCTGGTTCTGACTAGTATGTGTATAGGCCCCTAAAGTCTTTATTTAATATTTTGGTCCACTTTATATAAAATCAGCATTATGTATGAACTTTGCACCTACATACATGTTTATATCAGAATCTTTTAGCCTCGAGATAGTCTGATTATAACCCTATACAATACCTTTGAGCATTTTTTGATTTTCTACATACTGGTTTATGTTACTTACAATTAGAATTGTAATAATATTCCTCTCCTTGAGAATGAGTTTCACTAATGACTAATGATTGTTCTGGACTTGTATTTTTAGCAAATCACAAGTAGTCAAACGGACCTTTCCCAAGGTAAGATAGCCTTGGATAAGAAACTTTTAAGTCATTTATGTGATTATATACATACCTGCGTGGTTCCAGTATTGAGAGCTGCTCCACCGAAGGGGTCGGCGAACCCGAGATTTATATTTTTATGTTATATTTTTGTCTCTTGTGAATTTTCGGAGTCTCTAAATACAAATAAAACTCTGCCGAAATTTTTAGAAAATTCAAGAGAGTCAAATTCCCGACTTTCAGAAAAATTGGGTTATTCCCTAAGATCTAAAGTCATTTAGGAAAGGTACTTAGAAACAGCTATGAAGCATTGGGCGGGGGAGAACAACCTGAATATCCCTAAATAGTCCCTAGCATAATTATAATTAAAAATTTGATCAGTAAATTTTTTACTCGTTCGTAAGGCCATGCGAATCGAGTTTGTGAGGCTTAGCTTACGTATTTCCGTTTGCTCAAGGGAGGCAAACTAAGCCCAAGGGAGGCTCTTATTTTGTTTGCTCAAAGGAGGCAAACTAAGCCCAAGGGAGGCTCTAGATTATTACATCTATTTCCTCAGTAACATCGAATAGGTGATTGTTAAGCCCAAGGGAGGCTCCAGGCCGGATACTAAGCACCGTGCCGCCAAATTCACAGCCTGATCCCAGGTTAACGGGATTGTTGATGGAAAATTATTTAGATGAATATTCAAGAATTGTTCTCCAAATTGTATTGTATTCTAGGTTTAGTCCTTCACTTTCATCTCATTCTAGAAGAAAATTATCCTATTTTAAATAAAGCCAAAAAGGACGTTTATACTACTTAAATGAATGAAAACTATAACAATGTAAAATTGCATATTCCTATTCTCTTAATAGAAAATCATTATGTTTCATTCCTTATTATATTTTCCTTAAGCGTTTTTGGCCGAGGACTTGCTTGTCGTTTCTAAACGACCTAGTATTGGTCACTAGGTTTTGTAGCAGTGTACCAAGTGAAGACGCTATCAGGTACTGAAGGACAACTGGAGATCAAGGACGTGATGATACCATTGAAGACGTTCAAGTTGGAACAAGAATTTCTTTTTTCTACTTTTTTAAGGTAAAATTGTATTATTTATAGTTGGGCTCAAAATTGTACTGGGTAGAAATAGTTATATTCATGTTCAATTAGTTAGAATGTCTTAGTTTAGATTATTGCTGACTTAATTTTATGTAAGTTATGACCTGTTTTTACCTATGCACGAACCTTACGGGCGACAATCGTGAATATGGGTACTGGCGTATTCGTGTGTCGCGTAGCCTGGGGATGATATTGTCACGCCCCGACCCGGAATCACCCGAATCATCGTTCTCGCAGGGGACGTGATGCCGCACGAGCCTGGAGTTGCGCTCGTGCAAGGCAAGATGACAAGTTCTCAAATGGTTATCTTTTGATTCGATATTAACAACGATAGGAAAATAGAGTATACGAAACAATTCTCTTTATTGATATCCGAAACTGAGATTACAATGGCTTTCGATAGCCTAACAATATATGCCAGATTGGCTACAACAATAAGGTTCTCTCTTGCCCACAAAGGATTTCATCGTTCCATACATCATGCCTTCTATATCTCGGCCGTATCAATCCAGCTGCGTAGTTCGAGCGTCAATGCGATCGTACGCTTCAATGCGCTTCGACATTCCAAGCCTCAATACGTTCAAGCAACGCTTCGCCTTGGCAATCCATTCCCTGCACCCTGCATGAAGCTGGTGGGGGGATCAGTACGTTCGTCCTCGCATGTACTGAAGCAAAGATCATCTTTCCAAACCGATATTTTTAATATTTATGTTGAATCATGCAACTTAGCTTATGATCTTTCTATGTTCTCCTTAGGGTCAATTTTATGGCATCTTCGAAAGCATAAAGCAAGTTATCATAGCAGCATGTTATCGAATTGAATAGGCAAGCAAACAAACAATCTCGTGTTTGATTCGTGGCACGATTTACCAAGTCGACGCACTCGCCCTTGCACCGACGCAAGGTGAGTACGCCACATTCCTTTCCTGTCATGTTATATGTGCATCTCTAAGCAGGACCTCTATGCGGGATGCATACGCGCCTATACTTTCAACCCATCGTTCCTTAACTATATGAAGGTCGTAGGCGTATCCGTGCCGGAATGGACTAAAGGAGTTTCTCTTTTATTTTTCCTTACTTTCTTTTCTTTCCTTCTTTTCTCTCTCTTGTTTGGGTAGTCCGGCGTTTCACGGGTTGGGTTGCTATCCCAACAACCGAAACTTACCGTGTGCCTACCATCATTTGCGGCTTCTCACATTTACGACCGAGTGCTAATCGGACTTCGCAGATGTGCGCCTATCAAAGATTACATCCCTCCTAGGCCGAACGGTCCCGGTGCCCCGGTGTGTCCGTTCGGAGGGAACATTCCGTGCACGGAAGATATCATCGCAATTATCTCAAGTCCATTCCATTCGACCATGCAACGCCCTATCATTCAAACAATCAAGCATAGCCTTGAGTCCAAGACTCAGACTTTATCATCTCGTATTTCTTCCGTTAACTTTCTATGTTCTCACGTTTCATACTTCGTTTCAATGATTCAATGGCATCGTGCCTCAACTCAATGCTCGTCAACCGAACGACCCGAAGGTCTCGAACACCTTTCGAGGCACCATGTCATATCCGACAGTTTCGCCACATTCATGCCACAACTGTATTCTCTCGCAACGAAGCCATCTTTTATTATCCCGTGCACGTAGGCACGTTTCGACCGTATTTCCCTGTTCTATAACTTAGCATTCAATGTTCGGGGATTGCGCACTAGGGCGCTCGCCTATTGTCTTCCAATGTTCTAGCCGTCTAACTCGTACAGCAAAGGCACGGTATGGTTCGTGCACTAAGGCACTCGCCAATTACAGTTATCCTATGTTCTTGCAGCTTGCGCACCGAGGCGCTCGCCTTAGCGATATCCAATGTCCCATAGCGACTCGTGCATATTGATGCACGTTTCATTTCAATTGTTCTAACTTAGTGTTCGACTCACACTATGATTTATCTCCGATCGGACCATGCCCGTGGCGTCGATAGGTTAACTTTTAGCATACAATTATATATTTGACTTATCGAATGAAGGAGTAAAAAGAAGTCAATCCTCCCACCTTGAGTCGATACGCCTTCGTCGTTTCGCCGAGCAGATGCGGCTCGATTTCATAACTTTGTTGCACGGCCACTCTCCTGACTTAGCCATTCGAGCACTTCGTGCTTCATTGAGTTATACGTTCGATTTGCTTTAGCGTGCCCAAGTCTCGGTCTGTCGCAAGGCGACGATTTGATTTCGCGGACCCCTTACTAAATATTGCAAAAGATCGACCTCTAATATTTTCCCGTCAAAGTATAACCTGCACACGAAACCAACTAAACTCAATACTTGCATCGATTTGGACTTGCGTCTTGGTCGATTCGATTTCTTAGAATCTTCGAGCCGATTCAACGCACTCATCCTTCGGGGCAACGCGGCGCTTCGCATCGATTCAACTCGATGCATTCTTTCGGGGCAAGGCAACTCTTCGCATCAACTTAGTTTGATGCATTGCTTGGGACAACTTAACTCTCGTATCGTTTTACATCGATACATTTCATTCGGTCAACGCTTCAGCGTAATGCACCGTGCGGAGCGGGGCATTACAGAATATACCACTCAAAATAAGGTTCGTCCTCGAACCAAAACCAACACTCCGACTAAGTGTTTTACAGATCGTTTCACGATCTCGTCCCACCAATGTTGTTCAGTTTCATACTATCTCGCAAGCTTTTCACTAACATTTCAAAGTTATCCCTGCAGCTCGATTTGAATTTTGTATACAACTCGATTTGGATCCGTACCTATATTCAAGGCGTCCCGAAGATATATGTATTTCGACCAAGCCCAGTCGTAGCAAATTGGAACAAAGCTGACAGGTAAATTTCAATCCTATGCTTGCCATCTCGTACTCTCGATCGGACTTATCCTTAGCAACCGTTTTTGAAATTTTATCGTATACGTATATTCGATACATACGTGATTCATTCAACAAAGTTACTGCACGCGACACGATCCAAAATCGCATTTTTTGTTTCGTATGTTTCATATGGACAACCAACTCTATGCGTTGCATCAAGTCGTCGCGTATTCGATCGCAACGATCCTTCACAACGCCTTGCGTTCGAAATCGTCAGCCAACTATTTCCGAAGTCTTCCTATGCAACTTATCTCGATACGATTTCTTTATCAACATTCAGGACTATGCCCGCTAGGTGACTTGCCTAGCACCGTGCTTAACTTCTCCCGACGCAACTTTAAATTGACATTGTACAAAGGCCACAATCTATCCAATATGAAAATTTACAGCAAGGCGACAGTGCTCAAGGCAACGATCGCCTTGACACGAAGTCTCTATGATGCATCTTACATCCAATTTCCTAACGAGTAGGAATTCACTAGCCAAATTCCCAACTTATCCGTCTCGCAACATCGAATGTACATTTTGATTCACACAAGCTCAATTACAAGGTGAATCCGAATCTAACGACATGACTCGTAAGTCATTCCCTAATCATTCCCTCTCGTGTATAGCACGTTTCTCGCAATAGCCTATCCGAATCACCAAGTCCGTTGGTGAATTCTAGTTCGACCGTCGACCAACATAACCATTCAAGTATTCATCCGACGAATACTCAAAATCTAACTTATTATTCTTAATCGAAAGCTGTTCCAACAATTCTCGATCGCCTAGACTTATCGTCAACATGCACCGTGTTATATTCGTTATCAGTGCAATCTCATATGGGATATCGCATGGGTCGTCTTACGGTCTGTAGCAATCAATTTGATTTGGCGGTCAAGTCTTCTAGGGTCATATGCCCCGAAGCTACGCTCGATAACTGTGGATCATCACCGAAGGACAGTTTACTACGAACCATGCTATATCTTATTTCGGAGCCAAATCACGTTCCGACGATTCTATGCGACTACCCAATTTCGGACAAAATCACTTCTATCGGCGCAACTGATGCGCAACTATCTTCCGAGTCAAGTCATGCACTACCGTCGATGATTTTGCAATTTACGAAACATCTACTCATATCGAATTCGAGTCTATCTTATTTCGCGGTCGACACACGAGATGCTATACGCATCGAATAATTGCCGATGACTTATAGTCTCGTCTTGATTAATCACCAAATTTACGATCAACCAAGTTCGTTCATTCTCGTATTGTTACTTACAAAATTTTGATAGCGCAAGGCGCACTCCATTTTGTATTTTCACATCGTGCTTACGTTTCCTTGCGTATCGATCTTGATAGTTCATGTCAATTTCGATAGAAAGTGGGTCGACTTTGAATCGTTTTAACGTCGACTTAACTCGCAACGCATACATCCAAGTTCTCAACTAACTTTTCCATACGCATCCACTCGTTCTCTGATTCGCCGCATCCCGCTATACTTTTATCGCGTAACTGAGTTACCGATTATCTAACATCGAACCCTCGAGTTATACGATCACGCCCTCTAAGTTTTGCGTGTTTTTCAGTCGTACTCAAATGAGTGTCGCCGTAGCGTAACCAACTATTTCTTAGGCACAAATACTCACGTCAACCAACTCTTCTCCGAAGTCGCACATCGTGTGATTCGATTACAATTCACATCGCCCAACATTTCTATCAAAATCGTAAGTCGTGCGATTCGATTTGCCTAGCCGAACATTCCTATCGATATCGCAAGTCGTGCGATTCGATTCGCCTCGTCCAACATTCCTATCGAGATCGCAATTCGTGCGACTCATTCGTAAGCTCGAGTTTTTCCTTTTTTGTCGATCCGATTATTGCATCAAGGCATAATCGTTTCGCTAGTCTCGGTCGTCCGACCAACTTATAACTTCCGTTCGACGTATCGTTCATCGATACGAGTCTCGCCTTATCGTCCCAACCGATTTTTCGAAGAACACTTGCATCAACATACCGTCATACAAATTTCCAATCGAGTCTCGGTACTCTCCCGTCCGTTGCGGACAAACCTTCCGTAATTCTCACAACGCGTCGATGCAATTCATCGCACAAGTGGTATACCATATACCACTCGGAATCGAGTCATTTCCCTCACGTTACACTTAGTATAAACCGACAATTTCTTCCGACTCACGATTTCCGCAGTGATCGTGCTTGATCACAACCGTAACTTTGATTCTATCAAAATCCGATACAACTCGGACAATGTTCTCGTTTGCCAACATAAGTTTGGTGTGCAACCGAACGATTCGTTCTATCGATTTACGATTTCAATTCTTTCCTTACGTTGGATCTCGTGCAATAATTTATTTGATATGCGTTACACCCCGTGCAACAAATTTTACTTTCGATACGCGTTACACATCGTGCTACGATTTATTTCTGACACTTTCATTTCACTTTGTACAACGATTCATTTCCAATTTCTTTTGCACTTCGTGCAACGATTAATTTGATATGCGTTGTACCACGTACAATAATTTTTACTTTCAATACGCGTTGTACATCGTGCAACGATCATTTTCGACATTTACCGCACCTCATGCAACGAATTACTCTCGACTTTCCAAGTCAATGCACAATCCGTTTTAACACATTCGGTATTGGCTTATCACTTCTCACTTTCATTTTAACGCATATTCACATTAACTCGCTACACTTCGTGGATCATTTTATTTCTCATTCAACATGTTACATTGCGATAACATCCCAAATCGTATTTCACAATTTGTTGCGCTTGCAGCAACTAACATTTTTACGGCTCATTTGCATTCAATGCAATATACCCTTCGCGACTTTCTTAGCAAACATCATGTAATTTCCAAAACACATACGGCAAAATTACACGATTGTATTAGACTTATTGTATGGAACATCCAGTGCGGCATCGAGTAGAGTCAAGAGTGGTATCAAGTGGTGGTGGACAACTTTTAGAATTGTAATGAAGCGAGCGTCCAGAGGAAATTGAGCCTAGAGCTTTGATACCAATTTGTCACGCCCCGACCCGGAATCACCCGAATCATCGTCCTCGCAGGGGACGTGATGCCGCACGAGCCTGGAGTTGCGCTCGTGCAAGGCAAGATGACAAGTTCTCAAATGGTTATCTTTTGATTCGATATTAACAACGATAGGAAAACAGATTATACGAAACAATTCTCTTTATTGATATCCGAAACTGAGATTACAATGGCTTTCGATAGCCTAACAATATATGCCAGATTGGCTACAACACTCAGGTTCTTTCTTGACCATAAAGGATTTTTCCGTTCCATACATCATGCCTTCTATATCTCGGTCGCATCAATCCAGCTGCGTAGTCCGAGCGTCAATGCGATCGTACGCTTCAATGCGCTTCGGCATTCCAAGCCTCAACACGTTCAAGCAACGCTTCGCCTTGGCAATCCATTCCCTGCACCCTGCATGAAGCTGGTGGGGGGATCAGTACGTTCATCCTCGCATGTACTGAAGCAAAGATCATCTTTCCAAACCGATATTTCTAATATTTATGTTGAATCATGCAACTTAGCTTATGATCTTGCTATGTTCTCCTTAGGGTCAATTTCATGGCATCTTCGAAAGCATAAAGCATGTTATCATAGCAGCATGTTATCGAATTGAATAGGCAAGCAAACAAATAATCTCGTGTTTGATTCGTGGCGCGACTTACCAAGTCGACGCACTCGCCCTTGCACCGACGCAAGGTGAGTATGCCGCATTCCTTCCCTGTCATGTTATATGTGTATCTCTAAGCAGGACCTCTATGCGGGACGCATACGCGCCTACACTTTTAACCCATCGTTCCTTAACTATATGAAGGTCGTGGGCGTATCCGCGTCGGAATGGACTAAAGGAGTTTCTATTTTATTTTTCCTTACTTTCTTTTCTCTCCTTCTTTTCTCTCTCTTGTTTGGGTAGCCCGACGTTTCACGGGTTGGGTTGCTATCCCAACAACCGAAACTTACCGTGTGCCTACCATCATTTGCGGCTTCTCACATTTACGACCGAGTGCTAATCGGACTTCGCAGATGTGTGCCTATCAAAGATTACATCCCTCCTAGGCCGAACGGTCCCGGTGCCCCGGTGCGCCCGTTCGGAGGAAACATTCCGTGCACGGAAGATATCATCGCAATTATCTCAAGTCCATTCCATTCGACCATGCAACGCCCTATCATTCAAACAACCAAGCATAGCCTTGAGTCCAAGACTCAGACTTTATCATCTCGTATTTCTTCCGTTAACTTTCTATGTTCTCACGTTTCATACTTCGTTTCAATGATTTAATGGCATCGTGCCTCAACTCAATGCTCGTCAACCGAACGACCCGAAGGTCTCGAACACCTTTCGAGGCACCATGTCATATCCGACAGTTCCGCCACATTCATGCCACAATTGTATTCTCTCGCAACGAAGCCATCTTTTATTATTCCGTGCACGTAGGCACGTTTCGACCGTATTTCCCTGTTCTATAACTTAGCATTCAATGTTCGGGGCTTGCGCGCTAGGGCGCTCGCCTGTTGTCTTCCAATGTTCTAGTCGTCTAACTCGTACAGCAAAGGCACGGTATGGTTCGTGCACTAAGGCACTCGCCAATTACAGTTATCCCATGTTCTTGCGGCTTGCGCACCCAGGCACTCGCCTTAGCGATATCCAATGTCCCATAGCGACTCGTGCATATTGATGCACGTTTCATTTCAATTGTTCTAACTTAGTGTTCGACTCACACTATGATTTGTCTCCGATCGGACCACGCCCGTGGCGTCGATAGGTTAACTTTTAGCATACAATGATATATTTGTCTTATCGAATGAAGGAGTAAAAAGAAGTCAATCCTCCCACCTTGAGTCGATACGCCTTCGTCGTTTCGCCGAGCAGATGCGGCTCGATTTCATAACTTTGTTGCACGGCCACTCTCCTGACTTAGCCATTCGAGCACTTCGTGCTTCATTGAGTTATACGTCCGATTTGTCTTAGCATGCCCAAGTCTCGGCCCGTCGCAAGGCGACGATTTGATTTCGCGGACCCCTTACTAAATATTGCAAAAGATCGACCTCTAATATTTTCCCGTCAAAGTATAACCTGCATACGAAATCAACTAAACTCAATACTTGCATCAATTTGGACTTACGCCTTGGTCGATTCGATTTCTTAGAATCTTCGAGCCGATTCAACACACTCATCCTTCGGGGCAACGCGGCGCTTCGCATCGATTCAACTCGATGCATTCTTTCGGGGCATGGCAACTCTTCGCATCAACTTAGTTTGATGCATTGCTCGGGACAACTTAACTCTCGTATCGTTTTACATCGATACATTTCATTCGGTCAACGCGACTCGTTGAGTAAACGCTTCAGCGTAATGCACCGTGCGGAGCGGGGCATTACAGATGTTACGTACCCGGCTTGCCATAATTCTGGGAGCGGTGCGTGATATCATCCATATTTCAGAATGATACTCATCAATACTAGTCACAAGAGTCACAGAGTAGCATAGTCAATAAGTCACATAGTCACAGAGTATTCAGATACGCAGGCCACTTGAGGCTCAATAAGTCACAAAGTCAGTAAAGTGATTACAGAGTATTAAGATACAACTCACATAGTCAGTCAAGTGTTGTAAATCACATAGTCATTCTTGGTCATGACGAATCTTCGTACGTCGCTCCTCTTCGAAAAATGGATAATCATCTGTGATATTTTGCATATGCAGGCCAACATCTTTGTAATTCTCGCCCTTGCACATGATCAAACTTTTTCCTAACTTCTTAACTATCGAAGCCTGCATGCACGAATAAAAATTATAAATTTTGGTACTGATACTCATCAATACAAGACTGGGTTACCGACACTTACCATCTTCTGCAGTGCATTATACAGTACTGACTTGGATGGTAGAGGGGCTGCAACCGGCACTTTATCACTTCGCTTATCAGGATCCAACATCATACCATGTCCGGCATCCATGTAATACTCCATATAATTCTCACTACAATCCCACATCTCCACCGCCGGAGTTCGTATGGTTTCACCGACAACATGACGTTGCCACTAAGTGGAAAACATAGAACCCCAAGGGTAGTACGGCGGGACATAAGTCCTTGCATTCTTTCCTTTGGCAGCAGTCCTCAATTTTAAAAAGCTAGGAAAAGTCTGTACGTAACCAAACTGACGAAGCACTCGGTCTGGGATGAGAGGCTTCTCAGTTTCATGACAAAATATCAGGCCTCTAAATAGTGCAACCGGTTGCACCGCACGAGTAATATTTTGTATATCCCGATATGGATCCCAAATAATCTACAATATGTAATCATTACTTAAGGAATTATTAATTAATGTAAAAAACTATAGTAGTACGTAAATGCTACTTTAACTTAATACCTCTAAATAGTGCAAATTGTTTCACCTCCTTCGCCTTCATATCTTCTAGAGCGACACGTAGGGTTGCCAACGTATGTGGATGTCTGGTATCTATCTTAGCCGGCTTCCATTTACACATCCTAGGCATCTGCTCATCATAATCTCTATTAAGAGTCGTCCTCTTGAGCGTCGAAAAATGCTCGTATATCCACGCCTGCAAATGTAAAATATAATAATGTCATCGTTATCGAAAGAAATTTATATTACCTATAAATACTATACGGTATTATTTGCTTACAAGGAGCAGAGTCTGGCAACCAACTATTGTCTTAGACTCGACTCGAGATGCAGCACCAAGCCCGCGGTAGAGATGTGCTAGGATAACACTTTCGAATGATACTTGATCCACAGTATTCAAGTCTGTAAGATTGTTTAGATATTTGGCATGTATCGCGGTCCCGGACTTGTCGGTAATGCCGACGGCCCCTAGGATAAACTGTATGTATACCCGGGCCACGGAGTCGTCACTAGCATCGTCGTCGTCGTCGTCGTCTCGTCGGAACAGAATGTATTCCTCAAAAAACTTAACGGAACTCCATACGACTTCTTAAATTCGGGAAGGGTGACAAAAGTCTCCATCTCAACCCCAAGAGAATTGGCGACAGTCCCACAAGCTCATCATACATCTCGAAGTCACCCTCAGAATAATCCATCGCCATTTGACGACCGTCAACTCTAAGCCCCAAAATGTGGTGGACATCATCAAGGGTGATTGTCAACTCTCCGTCTGCGAAATGGAAACTATTGGTTTCTGGATGCAAACGCTCCACAAATGCAGATATCGTTGCGTGGTCCAATATCTGATACGAGTATTTTGCCAAATTTTGCAATCCGGTGGGGGTAATTTTTGCCTTCACACTCTCTTTCAACTTGTCAAATCTCCACGTACTGCACATCTTCGCATGGTTTATTACCCTCAAAAGGCGCAAGCTTTTCTGCAGATAAAAAATTAAAAACAAACTTTCAATATTAAATACAAGTATTTTTTTGAATAGTTATTCTATATTTAAGGTAATCAACTAACCGGATCCTTCCAGATCTGATAAGAAATGTGGTTCTCGATTGACGTTAATATCGAGCAACCAATTGGGCCAGAATCTTCCATTTTCTCGACTGCAGGAGAAGGACCGGATGGACCGGATGCATCGTCACCTCTCTTTCGAGCAACGGGTACATCATTATCAGAAGAAAAATCTTCACAACGATTCACCAGCTTTTTCAAACGACTTGCAACATGTTTCTGTAACTGCTTGTTTTTAAAATTTAGGGTAAAATGGTCATTTTTGCATTTTTAGGAATTTTAGAAATTTTTATTTAATTATATTGTTATTTGGGGA
This sequence comes from Iris pallida, assembly GCA_029216955.1. Classification (NCBI taxonomy): domain Eukaryota; kingdom Viridiplantae; phylum Streptophyta; class Magnoliopsida; order Asparagales; family Iridaceae; genus Iris; species Iris pallida. Next base: position 14,373 of record JANAVB010032257.1, read on the forward strand.
TTTTTAGAGTCGGGTTCGAATTTCAGCTCATTCCGACTTGTATCGGGGACCCGGGGTAACTTAGACTCTGATCGGGACCCAACTAGAACCGACCAACTTGTCATGACCAAACCCAGATAATTATATTTGACTAATCCCATTTGATTTTAGTGGGATTAGGGATTAGAATTAGATTTAGAACTTGGAATTTGGAATTTTTAAGCCTTTTTGACCCTAACTCAAAACCACTCATCTCTTTGACGTGGAGGACATTTTGGTAAATTTTCAAATGCCCACAACCCTCTAAATGTGGCCGGCCATAGTAGCAAACACCCCTCCCTTCTTCTCATTGCAAGAAAAACTCTCTCTCTCTTCCTTTCTCTCATTCTACAAGGATCCCTTTCTTTCCCCTTTGGATTTTAGGCTCAAAAGTAAGTCAAATCTCTTCTAATTCTCTTCCATACTCTAGATCCCTCCCTAATCTTGGTGCTAACCCTTGTTTATCTCTTATTTATGATTTTTATCTAAGTAGAACCTAGCATGGAGGGGTTGGAAGCTTAGATTTGGCTCTTGACCTAAAAAGAACCAATTTTGGGACTTTTTCTTGGGATTCCAACTCCCAATAGGTAAACCCTAACTCTAACTCTTGTAATTACTCCTAATTAATATTATTTGTATATTAGAGGATACCCGAGGCGTAGGACAACCCATTAGAAGAGGTTTGGAACCCATTGGACTTAATTCGGGACTTTCGGGCTAGGTTTAGTGCCAATTTTGGGAAAATCCTAAATTGACATGTTTGGGTGTTACTCCTAGCCTAATTATACCTAATTAGGTTAGTTTGGGTGAGATGAGGTTAGGTACGTGTCCATATTTGGATACGTGGGGTCGTTTTACGAAAAATCATAAAAATAGGCTTTTTCGGGATTTTCGGGTTCCAACACACGGGTGACTTTTTCCACCGATACTAGAATCGGCAAGCTAGTACTTAGAATAGGTTCTAATCATTATTTAGAACTCGTGGGTAGAGTTTGGGTCGAATCCGGATAGGTTTGGTGTCCGTATCACGCGGCATCGCGAATCGGACACCCCAAAGTCGCCAGAATGGCCATTTGGCCATTCGGGCCTCGTTTCTCGTTTCCGCTCGCGTGTGCGAGTTAGATTGCTTGTGTGGGCACGTGTCTAGGCCCTAGAGGGTAGAATTTTAAAGATTTGGGTATTCGAATAAGGTTTTGGGTCGTTTAGGAGTATATGTGTGTGTGTGTGTGTATATGTGTGTGTGTCCACATATATGTGTGTCCATGTGGGTTAGTATGTGTATCTATATATGTAGATATAAATGTGTGTGTGAGTGTGATATATATATATATAGGAGAGGGATATACATAGATATATATATATATATATATATATATATATATATATATATATATATATATATATATATATATATATATATATATATATATAGAGAGAGAGAGAGAGTGGGATAGAGGAGGAGTTTTAGAGTGGAATTTAGAGAGGAATGGAGATATTAAAGAGGTGTTAGAGAGGGAGAGAAAGAAGGGAACACAACAGCAGCAGGGGGTTTTTGGGCTGTTGTCCCCCCTCCAAAAAAAACAGCAGCAAATAGCAGCAGTAACAGCAGCAATTAGCAGCAGTAACAGCAGCAATTCAGTCCCCTTTGACCCCCTTTTTTACCCCCCTAAGCACCCTATATACATGCCTATATATACACATGTATATAACCCATATGTAGCCCAATATATACCCATATATACTCCTATATATAACCATATATATCCCCCTAAAATGGCCTATGAGTGAATGTGTAGAGTGAGATTTGGAGTGAGTGTGGGTGAATTGGAATTTAGTTAGAGGGTGAGTGAAAGGGTGATTTTGAGTTCCGAGTGTCGGAACGCGTCCAAATTTGAGATGGGACTTAGATATGTGAAATAGAGTTTGCGGGTAGGCTCCTAAGTTAAAATCGGAATTTCGTTTGGGATTAGGAGAATGGTATCTCATGATACCATTGAGTATCTTCGATACTCAGGATAATGAGATTTTTACCCTTTTTGACTTTTAGATATCAAGAGACCGTGATACAGTATCGAGATTCTAGGAGAGGTTTAAATACCATAATAGAGAGTGGGAGAAAGCTTAGGATGAAGTGGAAAAGCCTAGAGTGGGAGTTAGAAGCTAAAGTGGAATTTTTACCAAGATAATGGGTAAATCAACAACATGGACCATAAGATGGACTGGATGTCCACTCTACCTAGAAAACTTGGTAGGTAATGTTATTGTAGGTTAGTATCCTACTACCCTAGGAAGCCGGGAGTGGAACTCCTAAGAAAAAGCTACTTGGCCTTAGTATTAGGGTAGAAAGGGTAAACGGGATAAGTAGGGATAATACCCATTTCACAACATATGGGTTTAGTACTTTAAGATATAGCTAAAATTAGGATATTATGGTTGGTAATGGTTAGAAATAGTGGACTTGGACTAGTTTTGACCTTGGTTGACCACGGTTGACTATTTTGACCAAAAGTCAACCGAAAGTCAATCGAAGCCTAAAATTGACTAGAACTTGACCAAACTTGACCAGTTGACCCAAAGTCAACTGTTAGTCAACGTTAGTCAAGTTTGACATAAAGTTGACCTAGAGTTGACCTAGGGTTGACCAGAGTTGACCAGTTGACCAAAAGTCAACTGTAAATCAACCTTTGACTTAAATCGACCTAGTTTAATTCTGTTTGACATGCATTAACCTAGTTTGACTTTATTAGGCCTAATATGACTTAGATTGACCCTGTACAACCTAGTTTGACCTTGTTTGACCTAGATTGACTTAGTTTGACGTGTCTTGACCTAGTTTGACTCAGTATGACTTAATTTCACTTCCAAACCATTATATTGATACAGTATTTCATCTATAGGTCCTCGAGGCACTGTTCTTAGACTCAGTCGACTTATCCATCACATCACAGGCGAGTACATTCTCTGATAATAATTCTGTTTTATGATATCGTATTTGTTTCTAGTATTTAGTGTAGATATCCTTGTTCTCTTGACACATTGTTCACACGGATTGGTATTTGTTTGGATCCCGTCATAAGATGTTATTCCTATTATATATGGTATGCCTTGTGCAAGTCTTCTTGTTTCTTTGTTTATTGTATAGACACGATTCCTGTGAAGGAGAGCTGCTTCACAGAGAATGCGTGTCATGACTGGATCCACTATATTAGTCAGGGATGGGGTTGTTAGCGTAGATATGTGTTCAATACCCCACAGTATTATATTGTATCATCATTGTATAGTGTTAATCATACACTCACGTATGATTCGCCAGGCCAAACATTGTATCAAGTTCTAAGTCGATCATATGTTGAAACTAGTGCTAAACTCACATTTATAGCAGTTTCAGATTTTCGTACATGTTATACACTGTTCTCTTGTCTTATCTTATTACAGTTTTGGATATACCCTGTCAGGATGTATGTACGCTCTACTTTACCTAGTATATTCTCTCTATCTACTGCTACATTTTCAATATTGTATAACTAGAACTGTTGTTTGAGATTTTGTACTCGTTCCATCCTGATTGGATATGTTGACAAAATGTTACAGATGACGGTGAGGAGGATTGCTGTACCTACTACGGTCCGGTTGACGTAGTGGGCTTAGACTTGGAGACCTTGGTCTAGTAGGACTTAGCTCCGCCAGACGAGCCTCTAGCTTAGTTTAGTTAGAGTAGACATTTGGACTGGACCTTGTCTCCAGCTTGCTACTTATGTTATTATATTATATTTGGGATTGTATAACCATATTACTTTGTGACTCTCTCTCTTTCTCTCGTTGTTGAACTGGATATTATACTTGTTGTTTTTATCTATCTAGTTTTCGTGCCATGATTCTTCCTTCTAGATTGTGATTGAGTTTATCAGTATTTTATACTATATTCCTCCGTACGGAGATGACAGGTTATTATATACTGTTGTTAGCTAGTAGACCTACAGCGTTCTACGTCGTTTTACGGTGTAGGCTGGGCGTGGTCACACACTTGTGCCCCTACCTACGGTGCGGGTCGTGATACGTTTTTAGTGGTGGCCCATGCAGGTCGAGAGTCGCAATTAGTGCGATGTCGTAGTGGCGCTCGACTTAGAGTGCTATTACGAGCCTGTGGTACGTATCTAGGATAGGCTATAGGCTAAGTTACTCAATCACAAAATAGGAAAACTTCCACTTACTGATCTTTTAACTGTCCTTTTTGATATTGATTTTTGTATTCTAATTGTCCTCCTTGATATAATATTTCATGTGTCATATTGATTTCCTTCCTTTATTCTATCTTTAGGATGTTGCAGACCAGGTCACAGCATCCTGAGTCTGCAGACATGGAGAGGTCTGTTATGACTCGCGGACCTGATCCACCCACTCCTGTTGCAGTCGGGGTGTCGGCAGCAGCTCTTGGGGGCGCTCCTCTGCCAGTTTCGAGGGCTGACCCCGGGGTTGCTACGACTATTCCGGCCCCAGTACCAGTGGTTGATATGGGCACTCTTCCTCCTTCTGCATAGCGAATTCCTCCGCCAGTTGCAGACGTACTTCCACCTCCACCTCCTCTGCCTACAGACATGGGGCAGATGCTTGCTTTCCTCCACTAGATGTTGGAGACTCAAAGAGCCCAGGCTGAGGCACAACAGAGACAGACAGACGCGATGCGTCAGTGCATGAAGGATGTCCATCAGTTGGCCCTTGCAGCCGTGGAGCATAGGGCTCCACATCATGGGGCACGTCCGAGGTATGGAGTTATCCAGGACTTCGAGAAGCTTGGGCCCCGTGACTTTAGCGGGACCGAGGGTATGGTTTATGCCGATGATTGGCTCGAGGATATCGAGCGGCAGATGAGGGCCTCCCGCCTCGCAGACGACCTGAAGGACGAGGCGGTAGGTTTGCAGTTGTTAGACATTGCACGCACCTGGTTCAGGAACGAGCAAGCCCTTGCTGGAGAGGGCCATACTTGGGCCGAGTTCAAGCTTCTCTTCAAGGAGAAGTTCTTTTTCCCTACAGACAAGATCGACCTGGTGAGGCAGTTCCAGGATCTGCAGCAGGGCAGTTTATCTGTGGAGGAGTATGCCGCAGAGTTCGGCCGTCTGAGCCGATACGCGGAGTACATGGTTCGTGACCCGGAGATCAGGGCGAGCCGTTTCAGAGAGGGGCAGATCTGGGATATCAAGATCCTCATTCCCTCTTTTTATGAGACTTATACCCAGATCTATGCGGAGGCCTGCAAGGTAGAGCGGGAGTGGGGCCTGAAGCCCAAGAGGGACCGTGATCTGTTTTCGGGAACTACTAGCAGCGCGGGGGCTGCTAAGCGTCCTCAACTCCAGCATCATTCTATTCTGCAACGCCCGCAGCAGATTCCTGCTCCGATTAGGGCACCAGTTCAGCAGGTGCCCCGACAGCAGCAGCAGGGACCGCCAGCAGACACCTACTTGCCACTACTACATGAGGTCCGGACATCTGGGAGGTTTGCAGGATACGTTTGGGTGTGTGCCTATACTGTGGCACCGAGGGACATCAGGCACGGGATTGTCCTTCGAACCATCCCCGTGCAGCTCAGGGAGCACAGGGTAGGCCACCTATGTGTAGTGCCCTGTCCCACAAAGTCAATCGGAGGAATCGAAATGCCGACGGCGTTGAAACTTAGACTTGTAACGGCTGCTCGAAGGCTCGCTCATCCGAGGCGACTCCTCGCACAGGTGGGGTAGTTTCGGTGAACTTGCTCATCTTAGCCCGCACTTAATAACTCGCATGTTTTCAACTTGCATAAGTAGGCTAATATAAAAGCTACGAACGTACATAGCTAAGGGAATAATCTCGACCCGTCAGAATGTCTTAGAACATGGAAAATGGTCCCACGGTTTTCATAGAAGTCGGCTCAGCGTGCTTTCAAATGACACTCGATCCTTCGATCCCGTGGCTTGGGAGAAGGAAGTTGGCTTAAGTTGCTAAGTTGTCCCGACACTTGAAATAGCCAAAGTCCTAGGCGTCGCCTGCGTGAATGCTTGGAAAGCATGCACGGTCCCGTCGTTTTGCCCCAACACTCGAATCAGCCTAAGTCATAGGCGTCGCCGCATGAATGCTTAATAAAGCATGTACGGTCCTGTCCTGCAAGGCTTGGCATAGCCTTCGTACGTCCCGCAAGTTAAGTCATCTTGCACGGCTTGTTGACTTAAGTCTAGGCACCCGAGAACTTGGTGGTTTAAGTCGACCCCGTGCATAGCACATTTCCTCGATGCGTAGCTCGACGTAGCCCTTGCTCGTCGAGTCATTGCCTGATAAGTTATGACAAGTGTTGTGTTGGGCTATCGAAGCTATTTCTAGCACTGTTCCGCTCTATCTGCGGTTGTCAAGTCGCGTAGTCCCTTAAGAACATGGCTCGTTATATAAGTATATGACTTGAGCGATAGTGTCGCCTATAGAACCAGGTCTGTCTAAGGCACGAGCTACGTTAGATCTAGTAAAGAGTATGCCACGATCAAAGGAAGTCCACGCGACTTGTTGTCGCCGAGATCGGTCCCGCTACTTAGGGTCTCGCTAAGTCTTTGTGAGCACCCTGAATTTCGGGTTGAATTTTTTTTCGTTTTATTTTATTTTCTGATTGATTGGTTTCGATAAATAATTTATTCTTATTTTTTTTCCTTAAGTGTACTTTTCCATGCCATTGATATTTGGAGTGTCAGGGATGTTCAACTCTGGAAATCTTCTTTACGAGTTTTGGAGTGGACAAGATTACCTTCATGACGGTATATGGTGTCCTACCCAAACTTGTTCCCTTGTGCTCTTTTTGCTTCGTTGAACTTCTGGTCGAATTAGACCGTTTGATCATTAATTGATTTCCCACTCTTTTCCTTGATCATTATTAGTACGTTACCGTGACTTTTAATTTGGGAGCGCAACACCAGTCAGTTTCTTGAAACCAACTTCTCATACATGATCTACTCGAGACGCTCTTCACCCTTGACCTTCGTGTCCCACTCGACACGCCATTTTGTGCTCCATTTGCTTCGCACAACTTTCCTGACATGTACCCGATTTTATTTCACCCCACGGTGTCACATTTATCTTCCAACTTGATTTGTGGGTCTCCTGTCGACCAAAACCTGTCAGCCCCAACTATGGACATGGCCCACATTGAGCCTACTACCGTCCGCCACTTGTGTCCCATTTATTGGAATCCCCATGTGCTACTTATTTATCCATGATCATCAACGTCTAATTTTAATTCGATTTTTGCACAATGTCTGATTGACCCAAACCAGCTTGACCGAACCCAGCCCAGCTTCGCGTTATTCTTCATCACCATCATCCTCAACCTCATTACCCTTGAAAAATACTAAATATTCATTCTACCTATTTTTCATTATTGGAAATTTCCATTAATTTTTATCCTTGGGAATGACCTATTTTCCTACACAATTAATCTCCACCCTTGGATCTCCCTACATTAATCATAAGCATTTATTCCCCTCACATTCATAGCACCAACATTGTTTGGTTGGCCGGCCCTAATTTCTAGGGAGAGCCACTTTTTCATCTCTCTCTCTCTTATCCTCTCTTTCTTCTCTCCTAAAATTATTCCTTCACAAAAAAAACTACTACACCAACAACAACACTACCAGCAACGACAACACCAACACTCCACCCAACTCTTCCATGCCCGACCTCCCTCTCCTCCTACTGGTCGATGACCCCCTGGCCGGCCTCGCCGCCGCACCGCCGGCCTGGACAGCTCCTCTCCTTCCTCCTCCTTCTCCTCCATTGAAATCACCATCACCACTCCATTCAACCACCACTCTAACCTAACTGTGCACCACCACCACCTTAGCCGCCGTGGCTGTGCGCAACCACCCAAGCCTCGTCGCACCACCTCATCCGCCGCCCCATGCGTCGCCCTGCGCGCGCGGCCGCGAACAGTGGACAGCGCGGCAGCACAGCGCACAGCCGCGCGCGCGTGCGGGCGTGGCCGCCGCCGCCGTCGCGCTGTCGTGCTCCGACGACCCCCCCATGGGGCGCCCCTCCGACGAGCCACTGTGCGCCACCCTCTTCCCCGACGCGCCGAATAGCCAATTCGTGCGTTTTGAACGAGATCCCGTCGGCGCGCGCGAGTTTGGAACTCAGAATTCGTGCTCCGTCGCAGCAACTTCGCACACGTTTTCCCAGAAATCCGACCGTTGGATCGACGATTTCTTTGCTCCTCACGATCTCGATATATCCACCTTCACTCATGTCAATTTTCGTCCGTTAATTGTATCGTTTGATACATCAAAACCGGCCACCAAGTTGACCGTTTAAATTGTATTAAATTTGGACAGTTTCGCGGGGCCAACTTCGTCAGCTTGTATCTCCTCCACCGCAGCTCCTTTTGGCGTGCTACCAGTTCCTGTGCGAAGCTGGTATAACCCTCTTTCTATCCCTCTAGTTTCGTTTCATTGTGAGTTTTTTGATTGGTTGAATTCGACGCCAAAGTTGGCGTGGCCGTCCGAATCATAATTTCAACTTGTAAAATTTCTATTTTGAACACGGGCTCCAGAATTCATTTTGATACCAACCATTAGATTCGTGGCATCGTTCTGGCTTTTTCTATAAAATTTTTTAGATTTGGAGAACGTGGGCCCGGACACGTATTTCGGTACAAAGCGGTCCCACTTTCTGGGTCAACGGAACTTTTTGACGACGGCTCATCGGAATCCAATTTCGGATATACCGTTGAGTTCGTATCGTCATCTGGACTCGTTGACATGTAGTTTGCTGAGTTTTGAGAACATTGGCTCGGCACGCATTTCCGTGCAAACCGGAATTCCAAGTTCTGGTCAAACGGGCCAAATTGAGATCGGTCAACGGAATCCAATTCTGGAGATACCTTGGGTTTGTATCGTCATTCTGGTTTCATGGACATATAATTTATTAATTTATAGACTTGTTTCTTGCACGTTTTTTCGGTGCAAAACGGCTCCGACACGGAACCGTTTTGATCGAAATTACCTTTTTACCCTTGTGTCCAAATTGGACCGTTGGGTAGGCTATCCTAGCTAATTTGACCATTCTGGACACGTTGGCGATGTTCATTTCATCGTCTTTGTTGATAGTTTTCTGAGTTTAACCTTTTTATAATTATTAATATTAATTCTTATAATGTTCGTATTTCGGGATTAGTACAACGAAACTGAGCTCAGTCAATTCCAATGATCTCACATTGCTGAAATTGACAAGATAACACGTGGATCACTATAATAAGACATACAACCTTACCATTGATATCTTATCTCGATTTACGTGTCGTAAGTTTCGACGTACGAATAACGAAGTACACTTTATATTTTCAATAATTAGATTAGATTTACCCTGTTTGACCAGAGTTGACCAGTTGACCCAAGTCACTATAAGTCAACGCTTGACCTAGTTTGACTAGATTATTGACCGAGTTGACCTAGAGTTAATTGACTTAGAAGAACCTAGAATATATAGATTGCCTGTAGGGATTCATTTATTTTAACTTTAACACCTTGTAACCTGTGTTGCCTTAATAGGACTCTGTGGCTTCAGTGGGACCCCCCTATACTTATCAGCTGTTTCAGGTTATCGAGGCGAGTACATTCTCTGATCATTTCATCTCCTGCTTAGAATTATTTCCTGCAGTAGATTACTTTACTTGTACTGTCACGATGGTCACACGGATTGGTACTATATGGATCCTTTCTTGAGATGTTATCCTTAGGGAGCATCGGTACTACATGTTCTAATGCGTTTCACTTACATGGTGTATCACTATGCTTCATTGTTTTTGATCACTTACGACATATACTCTTATGATCGTGGAGTCTTCCTGGAATCTTACCTGTTGGGTTACCCCAGAATCCCCATTTATGGGACTTACCTGTTGGGTTATCCCCCAGAATCCCCATTTATGGACTTACACTGTTGGGTACCCCCAGAATCTCCATTTATGGGACTACTATGTACCACCCTTCGGGGCTTACCACCCTTCGGGGGCTTACCACCCTTCGGGGGCTGTTACATAGCATCATATAACATAACCTGGCTGGATCCTTGTGTATTGATTGGAGGTACAGGGAGTATTACATGTTCATATTATACTCTGACTCACTAGTCCTGCTAGTTCTCTATGTATAGTAGATATTCTATTACAGTTCTCTTTCTGTTTACATACAGTTTTCTTTCAGTACCTGTATCTTACTTTACTGCATGATTATATTTCTAACCTGCTATGATCTGTTGAGATGTACTGTACTCGCTTAGTCCTGACTGGACCTGTTGATAAATTTTACAGATAGCCTGGAGGTGCCTGCTAGCCTAGAGGACACATTAGAGCATGGTTAGATAGTTATTTCATTTGTCTGTATTGTACTTGATTTGTGGATTACTGTATTTGAGTTTTGAGATGTATTCCTGGGTTTATGTATCTTAGACACTTAGACTTCTATCTCCTGTATCTCTTTTGGATTTCATGTTTATCTATCATTATCATGCTCTGCCTTAGATGTGATTGAGACTGTATCTGCTATGTCACCCCCTTTCGGAGAGTATAACTGCTTAGCATTATATTGTTAGATGTTGACCTAGGACAGCGTTTCTACTGCCGACACTGGCAGCGTAGGCTGGGTTGTTACGTTCTCGTACCCAAACAGTGGGCGGGTCGTGACAGTCTGATATGTCCCGCACACATATCGGTCCTGCGGCTGGGAGACTCGCTAAGTCTTGATATGTCCCGCACACGAGATCGGGTCCCGCGACTTGGGAGTCTTGTTAAGTCTCGAAAGAAGATGGAATGCATGGTCATGTTAAGGAAGGATTAGTTAGATCGAGTTGAGACTGCATGGTCATTGGACAACTGTCGACAAGGTTAGTCTTCTCGAATGATAGCCGGGGCGCAGGATCATTCGGCCTGGAGGAAGCGAGTGTGGCTCAAAGTAGGATGCTGGATAACCGCATGGGGAACTTCCGCCTCCGGGCTAGCTACCCGTGTAGGACTAGACCGATATCCCACGAGCCAGTCCAAGATAGCTTGACATTACTACTGACCACTCATAGATGTGTCGACAGATAGCGGCACACCGCGTATGCCTTGGATTTGGGTCTGAGCTTGAATGCAGGTCTAGTCGGTAACACAAGGTCTGGACCTAAGATGGAATGCAGCATAGGCACCGTGCTTGGCACGATAGATGGCATCGGGATATTCATAAATCAACACTATGTTCACCAGTCTTGTCTAAGTTAGCAAATGAGTCGATCAGAAGGCGCAAGGCGGTAGCATGATAAGTCTTGATATGTTGCGAGGCGCGGCCTCAATCTGAAGCACGAACAAGTCTAAGCAAGGTCTAGAGGCACGACCAGCACGAGTCGTCCTTGTCGTCTTTGGCATTTGAATCATTGGCACAGAATTGGCCTAGTGAACATGAGTTTAAGTGAAAGTCTTGGCACGGCCGATCCACATAAGTTTGCTCCTCGATAAAGCACAGACTTGAATACGTTAAGGTCCCGAATAGAGTGAAGCACGACCTGCCGTCCCGAGTCCAAGTTTGGTCAGTTCATGCACGATGAGCACTACCTCGATCGAAATAGGACGTTGGTATTGTAGCACGACCATGTCGTTGCACGTCGAGTTGGTTAGGCGTCGTGGTCTTAAAACTGATCCTAAGACAAGCTATAAAGACAATCGAAAGGGACTTAAGCTGCACAAGTAAATGACGTTTCGGTTATGTATGGGTGGGCGAGAAGCTCACTCCGCCAGTACAGTTGAGTTACTGACACCCACAGTGTTTTGTGCAGGCACAGTAGAAGCTCGTGGCGCGTAGCTCGCTTGGATGCGTCGAGGCACGGGTTCCTTGGCAATTTTGAAGCGTGCGGCCGCGTGGATTGAAGACTTATACAGGACATAATGTATGGACTCGCCTTCCGAAGCTCCGCTGGATTCAAGCATTGTACGAGAGAGAGAGAACAGAGTGATTGTAAAATGAGAGAAAAGTGAGCACGAGCGATTGTAATTTGGCCTTGCATCCACAAATGTAATCTTGTTTCATATCAATAAAGAGCTTCTTTGAATGACTTGTGTTCATGTGTACTGTTCTAAAATTTCTGCTGCATGTTTCAATATTCTGCTTGGGACTTCTGTGCGATGACCCCGTCGTCGTCGATGTAATCGACCGTTATGGAGCTGCCTTGTACAGTGCAATCTAGCCTCGTGCGGCATCACGCCTTAGCGAGGATGATCGCTCCTAAGGAGCGGGCGTGACCTATGGCACCGCATCACGTCTCCCACCAGCAGCGGGATATACGCCCAGGGCAGGGCTTTTGCGATGACAGTTGAGGATCCTGCAGGCATTGGACTAGGAGGTAGGGTCTTGCTCTTTCTTTTTACATGTTCTTTCCCCATTGATTGATGATTGCTTTCTTAGTACCTTTAGTTTGCATATGTGATGATCATGCTATTAAATAGAAAACCCCAATGAAGACTGCAATAACATGATAATGTAGAGATTTAAAACCATGCATGTGTTCTGATTTCTGGATTACATGTTATATAAATTAGGATAAAATTTAGTAGACCTTGATTGTTGGGTGCTTAACCTAGAGAAGAGTACGACCGTTTTGAATTTCGAGGACGAAATTATTCTTAGGGGGTAGACTTGTAACTCCTGTTTCAAAATTTAGGGTAAAATGGTCATTTTTGCATTTTTAGGAATTTAGAAATTTTATTTAATTATATTGTTATTTGGAGATTTTTAGAGGGTTCGAATTTCAGCTCATTCCGACTTGTATCGGGACCCGGGGTAACTTAGACTCTGATCGGGACCCAACTAGAACCGACCAACTTGTCATGACCAAACCCAGATAATTATATTTGACTAATCCCATTTGATTTTAGTGGGATTAGGGATTAGAATTAGATTTAGAACTTGGAATTTGGAGTTTTAAGTTACCTTTTTGACCCCAACTCAAAACCACTCATTTCTTTGACTTGGAGGGCATTTTGGTAAATTTTCAAATACCCCCAACCCTCTAAATGTGGCCGGCCATAGTAGCAAACACCCCTCCTCTTCTCATTGCAAGAAAAACTCTCTCTCTCCTTTCTCTCATTCTACAAGGATCCTTTCTTTCCCCTTTGGATTTTAGGCTCAAAAGTAAGTCAAATCTCTTCTAATTCTCTTCCATTTAGATCCCTCCCTAATCTTGGTGCTAATCCTTGTTTATCTCTTATTTGTGATTTTTATCTAAGTAGAACCTAGCATGGAGGGGTTGGAAGCTTAGATTTGGCTCTTGACCTAAAAAGAACCAATTTTGGGGCTTTTTCTTGGGATTCCAACTCCCAAGAGGTAAACCCTAACTCTAACTCTTATAATTACTCCTAATTAATGTTATTTGCATATTAGAGGATACCCGAGGCGTAGGACAACCCATTAGAAGAGGTTTGGAACCCATTGGACTTAATTCGGGACTTTCGGGCTAGGTTTAGTGCCAATTTGGGAAAACCCTAAATTGACATGTTTGGGTGTTACCCCTAGCCTAATTATACCTAATTAGGTTAGTTTGGGTGAGATGAGGTTAGGTACGTGTCCATTTGGATACATGGGGTCGTTTTGCAAAAATCATAAAAATAGGCTTTTTCGGGGTTTTCGGGTTCCAACACACGGGTGACTTTTTGCACCGACACTAGAATCGGCAAGCTAGTACTTAGAATAGGTTCTACTCATTATTTAGAACTCGTGGGTAGAGTTTGGGTCGAATCCGGATAGTTTTGGTGTCCGTATCACGCGGTATCGCGAATCGGACACCCCGAAGTCGCCAGAATGGCCATTTGGCCATTCGGGCCTCGTTTCTCGTTTCTGCTCGCGTGTGCGAGTTAGATTGCTTGTGTGGGCACGTGTCTAGGCCCTAGAGGGTAGAATTTTAAAGATTTGGTATTCGAATAAGGTTTTGGGTCGTTTAGGAGTATATGTGTGTGTGTGTATATGTGTGTGTCCACACTATATGTGTGTCCATGTGGGTGAGTGTCTGTATCTATATATGTAGATATAAATGTGTGTGAGTGTGATATATATATATATATATATATATATATATATATATTATATATAGTGGGATAGAGGAGGAGTTTTAGAGTAGAATTTAGAGAGGAATGGAGAGATTAGAGAGGAGTTAGAGAGGGAGAGAAAGATGGGAACACAACAGCAGCAGAGGGGGTTTTGGGCTGTCCCCCCCCCCCCCCCCCAAAAAAAAAAATAGCAGCAAATAGCAGCAGTAACAACAGCAATTAGCAGCAGTAACAGCAGCAATTCAGTCCCCTTTGACCCCCCTTTTACCCCCCTAAGCACCCTATATACATGCCTAAATATACACATGTATAAACCCATATGTAGCCCAATATATACCCATATACTCCTATATATAACCATAATATTCCCCTAAAATGGCCTATGAGTGAATGTGTAGAGTGAGATTTGGAGTGAGTGTGGGTGAATTGGAATTTAGTTAGAGGGTGAGTGAAAGGGTGATTTTGAGTTCTGAGTGTCGAAACGCGTCCAAATTTGATATGGGACTTAGATATGTGAAATAGAGTTTGCGGTTAGGCTCCTAAGTTAAAATCGAAATTTCGTTTGGGATTAAGAGAATGGTATCTCATGATAGCATTGAGTATCTTCGATACTCAGAATAATGAGATTTTATCCTTTTTGACTTTTAGATATCAAGAGACCGTGACGGTATCGAGATTCTAGGAGAGGTTTAAATACCATAATAGAGAGTGGGAGAAAGCTTAGGATGAAGTGGGAAAGCCTAGAGTGGGAGTTAGAAGCTAAAGTAGAATTTTTACCAAGATAATGGGTAAATCAACAACATGGACCGTAAGATGGACTGGATGTCCACTCTACCTAGAAAAATTGGTAGGTAATGTTTTGTAGGTTAGTATCCTACTACCCTAGGAAGCCGGGAGTGGAACTCCTAAGGAAAAGCTACTTGGCCTTAGTATTAGGGTAGAAAGGGTAAACGGAATAAGTAGGGATAATACCCATTTCACAACATATGGGTTTAGTACTTTAAGATATAGCTAAAATTAGGATATTATGGTTGGTAATGGTTAGAAATAGTGGACTTGGACTAGTTTTGACCTTGGTTGACCACGGTTGACTATTTTGACCAAAAGTCAACCGAAGCTAAAATTGACTAGAACTTGACCAAACTTGACCAGTTGACCCAAAGTCAACTGTTAGTCAACATTAGTCAAGTTTGACCTAAAGTTGACCTAGAGTTGACCTAGGGTGACCAAAGTTGACCAGTTGACCAAAAGTCAACTATAAGTCAACCTTTGACTTAAATCGACCTAGTTTAATTCTGTTTGACTTGCATTGACCTAGTTTGACTTTATTAGGCCTAATATGACTTAGATTGACCCTGTACAATCTAGTTTGACCTTGTTTGACCTAGATTGACTTAGTTTGACGTGTCTTGACCTAGTTTGACTCAGTATGACTTAATTTTACTTCCAAACCATTATATTGATACAGTATTTCATCTATAGGTCCTCGAGGCACTGTTCTTGGACTCAGTCGACTTATCTATCACATCACAGGTGAGTACTTCTCTGATAATAATTCTGTTTTATGATATCGTCTTTGTTTCTAGTATTTAGTGTAGATATCCTTGTTCTCTGACACATTGTTCACACGGATTGGTATTTGTTTGGATCCCTTCATAAGATGTTATTCCTCTTATATATGGTATACCTTGTGCAAGTCTTTTGTTTCTTGTTCATTGTATAGACACGATTCCTGTGAAGGAGAGCTGCTTCACAAGAGAATGCGTGTCATGACGTGTCATGACTGGATCCACTATATTAGTCAGGGATGGGGGTGTAGCATAGATATGTGATCAATACCCCACAGTATTATATTGTATCATCATTGTATAGTGTTAATCATACACTCACGTATGATTAGCCAGGCTA
>JANAVB010032258.1:0-28661 GCA_029216955.1 Iris pallida
TGTATCTTTAGTTCCAAATCAAAATCAATTTATTCGTTCTACGTACAGATCAATTTCACTAGTGTTCACCTCATCCATTTAAGATTTGATTTAGTGACATATCCACGTTTCTGGAATTACTGTTATTAGATATTATACTTCTTTCTAAACTGTAGGTATTATTTTCAAATTTCGTAATGCTAAATTGTATTCAACAGAAATTCTAAATTGAGGGTAGATTTCTTCTACTTTATGCTTCTCTTGAATTGTATGTTCCTTGGTACATTTTTGTAGGTTCTTTTGTTATTAAGCTGAGATCAACCATTATGCTGCATATTTGTAAATTCCAGTGCTGGCTGTGACAGGTGTTGTTACTCGCACTTGCATTTTGGAGCTTCAGTTTTGCTAGTATATGCGCCTTTAATTTGCTAGCTTATGTCGGATACATTTTATATGCCTTCCCCTCCTTGTTCCAATTGCATCGATTGAATGGACTGCTGCTTGTTTTCATCCTCCTCTGGGCGGCTAGTACATATGTATTCAATGTGGCATTCACATTCCTGAACAAGGAATTCAGAAAGGTATCATACTCTATATTTCCATAGATGCTTTCTCTGATAGCCTTGGCGTAATCTGTAGATCTTTTACTATTGACATGAGTGCAGGACATGGAGATTTGGGAAACTATCGGACTATGGCATTACCCTATACCAGGGTTCTTTTTACTGGCACAGTTTTGTCTCGGTGTTCTTGTAGCCATAGGCAATCTTGTGAATAACTCTGTTTTCCAGTATTTGTCTGATGAGGGTGGCCACTCCTCAAATGGATGGTAAGGTCGAAGGTGAGTTCATCGAAGAAAGCTGGTTTGCACCCAAAAGCACATAGTTTTCATCTTGGTTTGTTATAGTAGCATAAGACCAATTCAAAAGCTAATCTAAATTCAGATAGACAAGTCCTTCAAATGAAATAAAACAATTGAGAAAACAAAATGAAGGACAATAGAGTGTTAATCCAGTAAATGTATACTGGAAACTGTGGTATTCGTCCCACTTTTTATTGTTCACATAGTCAAACAATAGCTGTACATATTCGATGGTTTACTCTTAAAGCAATTATTTGGAAGCCAATATTTAATGCTCTCGCTTTTTACTAAGAAAATTTAAATGATCTTGGTAAAATAGGTATTCACCTTTCCAGACTGATATTTTATGTGCAATCCAGATGGGCCAGTGGAAGCTTAGTCCATTGTAACTGAAATAAAATTGCATATCCGAGGACTCAACATGTTTTCTTAGACAATAATGTGCTAATCTGGTAGATAAACTATGGTGAAATTCATGTTAGGGATGAAAGAGATTTATTTTTTTAAAAATAAATGATCTAGTATAGATAGTATATACGTGAATGTTTCACGTAATGCAGACATTATGAAAAGAATTGAGAGGTAGAAACTACATGTTCAATGATTTAATGTGCTTCTTTATTGATTTTATCACTTCAAGTTAGTTGTTTACAGAAAGAACTAAAATAAGGTTGACCTTGCCTAGTAGTTTAGAAATTGTCCATTGAAGAGGGAAAAATGATTCTGTAAAGGACTTGTTCTTTTGAGAAATGTATTGTAAAGTTCCATCCCATGAGGCGGACTCCCTTGACCCGTCTTGACTTAATTGTGACCTGAACCATGTGCCATTATTTATTTATTTGTTTTGAAAAGCTTCCCTGGACCCTAATTTAAAATAAAGATATTATTAATAATTTAATATTGATATTAAAGTAGAAAAGTGACCATCTACCACCATCACCACAACGACAAGGAAAGTGAAACAAAAAGGAACATAACATTTAAATTTTAAAGTAATTATATGGCTTTAGATAGCCACTTGCATTGTATTGTTTGCACATATGCATACTCATGCTCCTATACTATCAATATCCCTAAGTGTGTTCAAATTTTCATGTAATTTTCATTTGGAATTTTGTTGAACAATAATGGAGATCCTTGATGATTAAACATGTATCTAATGGTGAAGAATTAGGATAGCACTAGTGCATGGTATTTATCTGTTTGGGTTACTTGTTTCAGATTTTAATATTCAATTTTTCCTGAGTGAAACTTTTACTATTCAATTTCAATCAATTGCCCTCACTATAATTGAAAAAGTGTTCCGTGTGACCCTTGTGCTTAACTTATCATCATATTTTTTGATCAACACCTTACTATTGTTTACCTGACAGAGAAAGAAGACACAAAGGTTTTGATTGTTGCTACAATAGCATGGGGTCTCCGCCAATGTTCTCGTGCAATTACTTTGGCACTGATATTTCTTCGTGTTCTGAAACCTGGCTATATTCATGCTGTTTATAGTATGGTGAAACATCCCTTCCACATCTTAATAACTTCTTCTTTTTAATATAGTTACTTATCTGTTTATGATAAATTATGAAATGAGTTGGTTCCTATCTTGCACTTGGTTTTGGAAGCTTACCAGATTTGGTACTCTTATTTCTACAATACAGTTTCTTATGTAACATGAGTGGAATTTGTTGAATTCCTCAAAACTTGTGTTTTATTCCAGATACTTCCACCTTTTGCTTTCTCCTTAGCATGTTCATTTAGCCATAAATGCACACGTTCTCCATGTTATACAGAGACAATAGTTTCCATAGAATTCCAGAGACAATAGTATAAACTTGAAGGCTATTGTGATGAATACTCAAGTGAAAGTTTTGAGACAGCCAGTGCTGATATATGCAATAGCAGTAGGCCATGGCCCTCTGCTACATGTATATAGATATGTTTATTTATATGATGGTTGGAACTTGGAACACACCAGCCGCACACTAGGGTATATAAAGGTCAATGTTGTTGGACCAGATTACATCAATGTTATTGGACGAGATTACCATCAAAACATGGGATTTGAAAATGACTTCTGCTTTCTTGTTTTTCCCCTGCTCTGCCAGAACCTTTCCTTTTTTTGTTGTTGCAGATCTTACTTTATAGAGTCATTGACTAAACCATTGATTGGCCCGATTTATGTATCTTGGTCAAAGGTCAATTTGGATCTAAAATGGCCAAAACAACCTTCTAACTGGTTGGATCTTTTGCTGCTTTCTTGTGCAAGAGGTTCTTCCCTGCATGAGTCATAGTAGTATCCCAATGAAGAGACTGGTTAAAACACCTTACCAACATATGTTTTTCTGCTCAAAATAAAATAAAATAAAATAATGTTTTCCCGAAATTGAAGTGTTCAATTTTCAAATATGATTTAAGATCCATATTGTTTTACTATTATTGGATGGTTGAAATGGAGTAGCGCTTCTGGAGTACTTTGTGATTGCAAGATACCTTTGAAGTGGGAATGAATTCTGCAAGACTGCTATAAGATCAACCATGCTTTATGAATTAGAGTATTGGGCAATTAAGAAACAAGATGTCTATAAAGTTAGTGTAGCTGACATGACATGAGAATGCTAAGATGGATGAGTGGTGATACGTTAAAGGATAAGATAAAAAGAGAGTATATCTGTAGGAACTTAGAGGTGGTGCCAAAGATGTGGGAAAATTGATTTTGGTAGTTTGGATTCTATTCTAAAAGGTAGTCTAGGCGGTGCCTGGTGCCCGCTCGATGTCCGTCTAGACCCCTCCAACCCGACTATGCATGTTTTAGGTTTTTATGAACTTTTTCTACAATTTTCAGTAAGTTTTTCAGATTTTTTTTATATATTTTTGAACCCTAGATCTAGACGGATGCCTAGGTGACCGCCTAGACGGACTAGGCGCTAGGTGGTAGGTGCCCACCCGACTAGCACCTCGCGTTTCTCACAACCTTCTTATGTGCAACACAAACCCATAGATGCACTAACCAACACCTCCCCCCAACCACCACACCAAAAAAAAAAAAAAAAACCCAACCCCCACCCCCACCCCACCCCACCCAAGGAGGAACGATAATATTAGTTAATGGAACCGCTAGTCCTAGATGTAGGCGTAGACTAACATGGTTTAAAGTGTTAAAAGAAGGATATGTATCTTGTTAGCCATACAAAGGACACGACCCTTAACATAATTGAATGGAAGAAGAGGATTCAAACGGCCGACCCAAGAACCCTAAAAATTGGATAAAGGCTCTGCTCTTGTTGTTGATTCTTTTACTATTATTCATAAATATGTCCATGGTAGTGACAGCAGCTAGAATTTTCTATTGTTGACAATATTGTTTTCACCTCTTACAGCAAAGATTACTCCTGCACCATGTTCAGCACGGATCCTTGATTATGTTTATTATTTCTTCCATCAACCTTCAATACCATTTGATTCTTAAGATCCAATTAAATATATAAATTTCCAAGACTATTCTACATGGAGGAAATTTTCATTTCATTTCATAAGAATGTTTGCCTTAGTTAAAATTGCTGCAGGAAATCCCGAAACACCACACCTTGTCTCTTGAAAATGATTATTCGTTCGCTTTTCAGCAAGTATCGTTGCTTCGTTCTACACAACCTTCAATGACTAGCTTTGATTTTATAAAAATAATTATGATTTTCGTAACCTCTACCTGAGGAAATTTCCTTCATTCTCAATCATTGAATCTGACTTATTCATAAATATGTCTATGGTATGACAGCAGCTATCTGTTTCTTTTCACCTCTTACAGCAAAGATTACTCCTGCACCATGTTCAGCACGGATCCTTGATTATGTTGATCATTTCTGCCATCAACCTTCAAGACCATTTGATTCTTAAAGATTCAATTATATATATAAATTTCCAAGACTATTTTACATGGAGAAAATTTTCATTTCATTAATAATTCATAAGAATGTTTGCCTTAGTTAAAACTGCTGCAGGAAATCCCAAAAACGCCACGCCTAGCCAGTTGAAACTGATTATTCGTTCGCCATTTTCAGCAAGTATCGTTGCTTCGTTCTACTCAACCTTCAATTCAATGACTGCCTTTGATTTTATAAAATATAATTATGATTTTCGTAATCTCTACGTGAAGAAATTTCCTTTATTCTCAACCATTGAGTCCCAGTTTTGTTAAGTTCCTTTCGAAATCTTTCTAAAATCAAATACCTTTGCAGTTATCAAAATATTTCCAAACATTCTTTTTAAGCATGACAAAAGATGAAATTATATATATGGACTTTTAGTTGTCATCCACTTCAAACAAAGATTTTTTGTAGAACAACTTGAAATATAGACTTATTGATCAAAAGGTCCTTGGTTTGATGTCACAATCTTAGCACAGTACTTCTGCAGAGGCTTTTTGAAACTTATGTTTGTAGATGTTGAAAATGATATCTGGCTTCTACGAACTTTTGATCTTCCAACTTTTAATCTCCAAATGCAAGACGTCTGTACAGCCTCATCTGCCATCTTTTTTTTTTTCCTAGCACCAAATGTGGACTCCAACTTATAACTGGGTTGGAGGTCTATTGGTTGAGATGTTAGGTTCTTTTCAAGGTTTATACTAATGGAATGCAGGTAGTGTCTGTTTTTTTTTACTAAAGTGTTAGTGTACAGATTTCTTATCCAATGAAAGAACAGCAGCAGCACCTAATCTGGTGAACACTATGTTGCTATTGATCTTAAGAGCAGGATCCATGAACATAAACAAATTGTGATATACAAATGTTGCTGAGGAGACTGGTGTTCATCGTGGGGATATCAAGATCACGAGCTTGGAGAAGAGAGAGTTGGGGAAGCAGATTAGGTGAGAAAGAGGAAATGAGATGGGTTCAGTGAATAAAGAATAGGGTCTGGAGAGGAATGGATTTACGAAGAAGAGGTGGGTTGGGGGAGGTGAGTCTAATGGAGAAGAAGAAAGTAATTGTAGAATATCAAAAGCTATATAAGTAGTTTATTGAGGGAATATATATATATATATATATATATATATATATATATATATATATATATATAGATGACCTCTAGCCTAGTGGTTAAGAGAGATGCATGCGTCCCGAGTGGTCAGGAGTTCGAATCCCAGTGGGAGCGATTCCAGAAACAATTTACCTGGTTCCAAAAAAAAAAAAAAAAAAAAAAAAAAATATATAATATATATATATATATATATATATATACTGTAATTTACCAGTACCTCATATATATAGAGAACAGCTGTTAGCCTGTTACAGTAGATAAACTCACACTCCTATCCCGGTACCACACCCCCTTGCGTAAATTGACACACTAGTTAATCGGGAGTGAATATATCAACATGGGCATCTCGCATTAACAAAACTCTTCCGTTCTTCGTTACAGCAGTACAGGGAGTAACAGTAGAAATAATTATAGTAATAACCCAAAATGCCCCCATCTCTATATATAAGAAAGAAAAGACTTGTGAGGGCATTTCCGTCAAACCATCTCACTAAGATAAATATTATTTTTAAAGTTAGTAGTATCCGAAACCACCACCACCAACAACTGCTCTGCCCTTCCCCTGGCGGGATGCCGCCGAGGCAGAGGCTGCTGCTAGGGAGCAGTTGTCAGTTGCGGCTCCCTCCTCGTCCATGAAAATCTGGCGGCAGCGACACTCCTCACTGCAGAAACCTCGATCGCCCCTATATATATGTAAAAGAAGGTAAGTGTGTTGTATTAATATCAAAAGCAAATTGGAGAATGAGAGACATCTTCCCTTCCTGTACAACTCTCAAGCAACTCACACAAACACGTGACTGCGCTAAAGAACTACATCACTCTTGATTCTACTCAGTAAGATCGTCTCTATCCTTTTGTGGATCGAGAGATGACGCAAACAGATTGAGCGGACCCCGATCTGCTGCGTCTTGCTCTCTGCTTACCCCTAGATTGGCTTTCTTCCTCCAGGAGTTTGAGCCAACGCTTGTTCTCTTTTGTCAGCATCAACATCTCATCATGCCCCCATATCACATTCTTCCTTATCCGTAGGTTCCTCTTTTCCACCGAACGCTTCAATTGAGCTCTATGTGAAACTCCAGGTTTTGGATCTGAGCTCACATGTAGCCCTTGAAAGGAACTCCTTGCATCCCAGCTCCCCAGCCTCTACGGTCTGGATTGCTTGGATATATATATATTACTCAACGAGGTAACTAAATTAGTTGTACTTGCCAATGATCATCACTAGACCATGTAAGAGTTATTTTGGTAAATAACTGATCCAGTTGCAGATTAAAATGTTGTAGCCGCACATCCTGCCATGACATTTCTATCAAATATAGGATTCACCTGAATACGACTTATATGGCCAATGATGATTTATAGTCATTTTTAGCACTTATATGCTAGTTCTGGATATGGCACTTTTATACTTTAGTTGATGATTCTTGAACTTCTTGAGGTATGATATTCTCTTTAGTACCTATACTAACTTATTCCTTATTTTGTTTGAAGTTCCTGACTGATGCCAATCATTTTTGTGTTCCAGTGTGCTTCTTTTTGCTCTTTTTGTTGTGCCATTCCATAAGTGGAAAGATGCGCCAAGCTTTGATTCTATTCTGTGGGGTACACTTCTCTCTGCTGTATATCCTTCAGTTAAATCTGATCTCGAAGGCTTTGAAAGACAGTGGTTCCTTAACTATGATAATTTTGTCAGAGATAGGTAAGGCCCTACTATTTGCTAAACTAAGTTTCTGCTTATTTTGTTAGAGTTTGAAAATTATGTGCTACGTAAGAAGTAAATATTACACTCTAAATGGTACATATCTGTTCTGATGAGAATCCTTCATAATTGATTGTTTTATTTGTATGCTACATTTACACAATTTCTCATTGTTCAAGTGATTGGTTACTTGTGTCAGTTAAGCTCTACAGTCTACACAATGCTTTAAACCAAGGTTTGCACTATCACTATCTGAATCGGTTCTGGACCCTTCTTATGAGTATTTGTGTTAGCGGTTTCGACACTTTCAATGGTTTTTCGGATTGGAATTTTGGAGTTCTTGGTTTCGGAAAGCCAAATGCAAAAAAAGATTTAGCAAAAAAAAAAATAGAAAAATAACTGATACATTTTTAGCTTTTTTGATTGGAATTTTGGAATTCTTGGTTTCGAAACGCCAAAAGCAAAAAAAGATTTAGCAAAAAAACTAGAAAAATAACTTATAACATTTTTAGCTTTTTTGACAGTCTTGATGGTTGGAGTTTTGGAGTTCTTGGTTTCCGAAAGCCAAATAATAGAAAGATTTAGCAAAAAACTAAAAAAGAACTGATACATTTTTGCACAATCTTATGTTATTTTTTTTGTTAGTTTTCAATGGAATGTTATTCAACGTTGTTGAATCCTTCACCCTCAATGGATACTATTTTTTTTATTTACTTGCGTTTTTACACAAAGTATACCTGCAATAAATAGTTTTGAATACAATAAGTTTAAGATGGATGAATATTGTGAATTTATACATATACAACATCGAGAAATGGTAATAGGTACATCAAGTCGATAATGAATATTCTTGACACAATATATCATGTCGGTCTTTGACACTACAAAATTGTTGAATTATTTGTTTCCTGCTAGTTTTGAATGAAATCATATTCAATGTTGTTGAATAATTCATCCGCAATAGATAGTGTTGAATGGAATCATATTCAACACTGTTGTTTATTACTTATTTTTATACAAAGTACCCACACAATAGAGTGGTGAATGGAATAATATTAAGATGTATGAGCATGTAGATCTTTGACACGATCGAATCTGTGTGTGTTTTGCCATATGTATCTCTTTTTCTTTTAATTTCTTAATTGACCCGGAAGGTCAGCATGAATTTGCGTATTGGCCGGTATTGATGGGTTGAGTATCATATTGGACATGCCAAAAATAATATGCTATGGCTTATACGTATATTATTGGCCAATACGGCGAACCTTGCTCTATAGATCTTAAGTGCTACAAATGATTAGTGTACCTTTCATATTACAGTTACCTTTCATATTACAGATTATATTGCAAAACCTCACAATAACAAGCCAGAAAATAATGTCTAAATACTACTAGTACAGTAATAAAAAAATACAAATTTTATACTTTATCGCCAATTTAACATCATGAAATTGTCACATGCTAGAGATTAATGTTAGTACCAAACCAGAAAATAATGTCTAAATAGCATCATATAAAAATGCAGAACATTGTCCCTGGAACTAAAAAATAATTAGTAATGATAACAATACAGGGTACAAAATGATTCTAGAACCATAAGATGAGAGTTCCTTATGTTACTGGACTTACACTCCCTATATTGATCTAGGATTAGTTGACTGCAGGGTACTGGCAGCCTATTTCTCCCGTGTCTCTGCTGCTAACCTCATTCATCGAAGCATCGTTACACTAGTCAACTTGAGCAAAATTTGCACATAAGTCTTATCATCGTAATCTGTAATCATTCATAAAATATCGAAAAAATACTCACCATAGGAACAAACATCATATAATAATAAAATTAATTAACAATGGATAACATCCTAATAAAATTACAGGGAAGTCAAAAACTATTGCATCAAAGAACATATATCATATAATAACACAATATCATGAAGAAGGAATACTTATCAGAAGTCAAATCACAAGCAGAGAAAGAAAATAACCATCATAATTGGCATTTTTACGACGGATGGTACATTGGGGCATTTTCGTAACTGGTACATGGATTTGGTTTTGACCTAAATCTAGAAAGAAGAGGTAATCACCCATTTTTATTATTTGGTAAACACTGAAAGCGGTGATGGACTTGTGGTAATCGTTACACCTCAAATATTGTCCCCCTTACCCCATTGGCATGTCGGCTTTATTGGAGAGGGTATGAGATGGAAGTTAGGTTTTACTATTTTTTATCACCTAGTTCGAAATTTCGGTGTGATACTGACTTTATAATTAGTAATTAGTTCATCTCATCGTCATCCAAGCCTCTTCGATCAAAATGGGGTTGGCTATGGAGTGTAACCTAGCTTCATAAGACGTTGTTTGGGAACAAAGTTTTATATAATGGAGTTAGGTTTAGGTTGGAGTTTCGAGACATGGAACTGGATTTTCAAGTTGTGAACTTTCACTTAAGTTACCTTGAGTTTGGAGTTACTTTTTGGGTTTGAAATCCCCTAATGCCAATAGCTCGTAATGTTCCATAATGCCAAATATATGGAGGAATACATAAGATGTTGACATCTGCATGAGATATTAGCCACGGAAAATTGCTAATATCTCATGCGCTCCTCTTATTTGTATTACAAGACATTGGTATTACGGTGCACTACGAGATATTGGCATTAGGGGATCTCAATCTTATTTTTTGACATTTGGGACAAGGGTTTATTTTAGAGTTTTGTGTTTTGAAAATATGAGTACAACTAGATAATTGTGAACTTCGTTAGGTTAATAGTTCTGCAACTATCATATGCTATTTCATTGAGCTGAAAAATTACCATTCCATACATAAATTCATAAAAAAAACCCTATACCAACCCATACACAAATCAACATTATCCATTTCCATCAACCACAATTTTATGAAAATAAAAAAAATCCTACCCATTTAAATAAGCAAATCACCACTCCTCATTTTCATAAACTACAATGTAAACCCAAAATGTGCAAATCAAAAGGAGAAGTTGAAATTTCTGTGGTTTGTCATGTTCAAGGTTGTAAAAATCGCTAGTCGGCCGCTAGTCGGTTCGCGGGGACTAGGGATTAATCGGAAACTAGTCGGAGACTAGTCGGATATATATATATATATATATATATATATATATATATATATATATATATATATAAAACCACAAATATATATATATACTGCTGCTGACACAAATTAATCAACAGTAGCCTAAGTAAAAAGACTGACACAATTTTCCTCATTCTTCCTTTACACACGCAACCCATTCAATGACACATTTCTCCACCACTGTATTGTCCACTCACTAGCCTAAGCCAACTGGTGCTGACACAAATTAATCAATACTAGCAGCAGACTTGTCCACTCAGCCAGAGACTGCCTTACTGTTAAGTCTACTGCCTAAGGACTTATTGTAGCTTATTAATAGCAGGGCCTACTGGTGATATTCTCTTTTCTGTCATATATCCAGTTCGACTACAGGAACTCTCAAGAATTCAAAATAAGAATTTGCAAGGGAGAGGAGACGACACTTGTAGTACATTGAGTTGACAACCGTTACAATAAATTGTTACAGTAATATCGAAGAAGAGAGAGAATCTCAACCATTCTCTCCTCTGCCTCCATTATACTTTGAACCTGGGAAGAAAGGTCCTTGGGCTCCGGAGGAGGACAAGCTCCTGGTCGGCTACATCTAGGCCCATGGTTGTGGTAACTAGAGGTCACCCCCAAGGCTTGCTGGTATAATGTAAGTACATATACAATTTTTTTCCACTGCTCCCTATTCGGCCGACCAGGGATCGTCTAGTCGGCCGACTTGCCCTAGTCGACCGACTTGTCCCGATTGCCGATTTTTTGGCCGACTAGGGGCCAAATCCAGTCGGCCATGTCCGACCACTGCCTAGTCGCCCCCTAGTCGGCCGACTAGGACGATTTTTGCAACACTGAAATTAATGATCGAAAATTATAAGAAATCATAGGAAAGTCCAAGTTGAGAAAGAAAGAAACTTATCTTAAGAGCTAAGACAAAATGGAGCTAGACTACTCAAACTAAAATAGAGTTCAATAATGGAAGGTATTTAGCTCTGACTAAAGACTGGTACTATAATAAGGGGAGAGGGCAATTTATGTGGAAGGGACTACAGTAGGGGTGGGGGCTCTGGCTCGGGGTGGAATTTTACTGTTGATTTTCTTATTAGTTTTAGGCTTGAAACTTTTATAAAACTAATAGAACTATTTAATTTCAAATAGGCAAATGTCGAAGACTTCTTTAGTTGAATTTAGGTCTGATGGACTTTATAGTTTCTCCACAAAATTTTGGCTAGTGGCTCGTTTCTAGGCGGGAAGAATTTGCTTTATTATCATTTCTAGACTTGGGAAATTTGATTAAAAATGAATCCTACAATAACTTTTTTTTTCGGCTTGGAGATTTTGAAATTATGAAATTCTCATGGCAATAATATCAAAGTTGTTACAGGCGTGTCGAGACGCATGAGGCTCTAAAATCAGCACCTCTGTACATGTGGAGCAAGGGTCCCTTCATGAGGTGTGCACGCCCCTTGGATCCTCATGGTGAGGCTTGTGCCCAACTGAGGCGCACTTATGCATATATTGAATTTCACATATCCTTTTTTATGTTTTATTTTGTCAACCAATGGATTTGTTTTAATTGAGCAATGAGCACTGTTGGATCTATCAGCTATAGGCCTTCCAAAAGGAAACTGAAACGACTGAAAAAAAAGCCCTAAAGTCTTCTTTATGCTCTCTATTTGTTCTGAAATTTGAAGACTCATAGAGTTCCCTTGTTCTCAATCAAAGTTGTTCTTTTCTTATTGTTTACGGTTGGATTTTTTTGCTGTGTTTTTCAGTTGTTGCGTTCTTCCATGCTCTGTTTTATTTTTCTTATCATTATTGTTCTTTTCATTTTCTTCTGCCATAACCTGAACAACTGAGATTTTTTATTTTACTTCTCTCCTTTTTCCATGTTCTGTTTTGTTTTTCAACCCCATTATTGTACACTGACCAAAACACACACTCTCTCTCTCTCTCTCTTCCTTGAGTAGCATTTCCTCCCTTTTAACATGAGCCAGTGTTGCAAAAATCGTCCTAGTCGGCCGACTGGGGGGCGACTAGGCGGTGGTCGGACATGGCCGACTGGATTTGGCCCTTAGTCGGCCAAAAAAATCGGCAGTCGGGACAAGTCGGTCGACTAGGGCAAGTCGGCCGACTAGACGATCCCTGGTCGGCCGACTAGGGAGCAGTGGAAAAAAATTGTATATGTACTTACATTATACCAGCAAGCCTTGGGAGTGACCTCTAGTTACCACAACCATGGGCCTAGATGTAGCCGACCAGGAGCTTGTCCTCCTCCGGAGCCCAAGGACCTTTCTTCCCAGGTTCAAAGTATAATGGAGGCAGATGAGAGAATGGTTGAGATTCTCTCTTCTTCGATATTACTGTAACAATTTATTGTAACGGTTGTCAACTCAATGTATTACAAGTGTCATCTCCTCTCCCTTGCAAATTCTTATTTTGACTTCTTGAGAGTTCCTGTAGTCGAACTGGATATATGACAGAAAAGAGAATATCACCAGTAGGCCCTGCTATTAATAAGCTACAATAAGTCCTTAGGCAGTAGACTTAACAGTGAGGCAGTCTCTGGCTGCATTGGGACTGAAGGCTAGTGAGTGGACAAGTCTGCTGCTAGTATTGATTAATTTGTGTCAGCACCAGTTGGCTTAGGCTAGTGAGTGTGTCATTGAATGGGTTGCGTGTGTAAAGGAAGAATGAGGAAAATTGTGTCAGTCTTTTTACTTAGGCTACTGTTGATTAATTTGTTTCAGCAGCACTATATATATATATATATATATATATATATATATATATATATATATATATATATAACCGGATATATATATATAAAAATAGCAATGGAGAAGGAGGCGAACCCTAGCTCTGCTAGGGCATCACCGAATCGACGCGAGGAGGCGGCCAACCGACCGCCGGACAGGGGGAAAGGCAAGGGGGTGGCGGGGGCGGCCGGCGGCGACCATCTGGAGGCGGGCGGCGGCGGCCGGCCGCCGGGAAATCCACTCGCGGCGGATCCACGTTCGCGCGGACATGCTGGCGGCCAGGGGCGCGGCCGGGGGGGGGGGGTCCGGCGAACCCCCCCCGGGGGCAGGCGGCGGCCGGCGACCCACCACAGGTGGGGGGGTGGCCGGGGATGGATGCGGTCGGTGGCGACGCCTCCGGGCACGGTTTCGGTTGGTGGTTCGATGGCGAGTGCTCCGGGGGGCTCCTCTATGGTGTTCACCGCCCAAAGGGCATCGCATGGATTGGAGGATGGCCAGAGTGAGGAGGGGGCTTGGACTACGGTTCAAAATCGGAGGGTACGGCGAGGGGGTGGGCAACGATCGCATATCGCTGAGACTAGGAGGGGCTCAACCTCTACGCAGGGATCGGACAGGAGGTCAGGGATAGCCAGGAGGACTGGACCTACGGTGGGCCAGGCGCACACAGGTGGACGGGAGGGACAAGCCAGGACTACGTGGAGGCCTCGAGCGACGAAGTCTGCAGGGACGGCTGGCCCAGTTATCGGGGGGAGAGGGACTGCTTCGAACGTGAGTGTCCGGCCGGCTCCGACGATCCTGCCTCGAAGTTTGGGCTCGCGACCTGTATCCTGGGCAGATGCGTGCAAGGTGGGGGTTGCAAAAACTCCGGCATCGATGGAGTATGTTGCACCTCTGGCGGTTGGGGGTGAGCTCTGCGCCGACTTCCCGGCTGAGGAAGTGGCGAAGGTGACGGCATTCTGGGAGAATACTTTAGTATTATATGTGTTGGGTAGCAAGCCCTTCTACGGGCAGATCCGTGGTTATGCGGAGAGAGTTTGGCGGCCGAAAGGTAGCATGGAGTTCTTCTCCAAGGAGAACGGCTTCTACTTCGTTAAATTTGGGATGGCAGAAGATGTGGCTCGGATCCTCCAGGGAGGGCCATGGACGTTCGATGGTCGCCTCATCATACTGAAGCAATGGACTCCTGACTTGAGATGTGAGAAGGAGGTACTGAATGCGGTGCCTGTGTGGGTTCGGTTCCCTGAATTCCCGGTCCGCTTCTGGAGTGTTCCCCTTCTTATGAGACTTGCCAGCCTCATTGGCAAGCCGATTAAGGCGGATGATGCCACCGTCTTCAGGACGAGGTTGATGTATGCTCGGGTATTTGTGGAGATTGACGCCAGGTTGGACCTGCCAGAGCAGTTGAAGTACCGGACACCTACTGGCCAGATTCTTATGCAGAAGGTGGAGTATGAGTGGGTCCCCCCAGATGTCCGGCGTGTGTCTGTTTTGGGCATCTCCCGAGTGCTTGTCGACGTGGAGGAGTTTCTGCAGCGGTGACGGAGGAGGCAGTGCAGGAGACAGGTGGTGTAATTAATACCCCTGTAGTTGACCAGGCGGACTTGATGGAGGATGAGATGGAGGCAGACCTTCCTCCCGTCTCTGGGGAAAACGACGGGTCTCCGACGGAGATCCTTACCGGAGTGATGGTTGAGTATACGGGGATGAGGACTATGATCACCAGGAGTATGGGACAGGGGGACAGGTGACAAGGAGAGGATAACACCTTAGCACTTCAGGTATACAGTCGGAAGCGCCAGGCTACGGAGTCGTATAGTGAGGACAGCGGACAAGGTGGGGCGGAGAGAGTGTGGAAGGTCAACCCTCAATGGGTTGCGGTCCTAGCTCAGCCTCTTCTTCAGGGGGATCGAGATGAGGAGACCAGAGCGATGGAGGTTGCACTCTCCCCGGGTGCGCCGTCAGAGGATGTTCAGGGGATCCCACCCGCGGATTAGATGTCGGCCCTTGCCTGGAGTGTCCGAGGGGGGTGTTCTCTGGGGAGATGGAGGGAGATTAGTGAGGTGTTGAGGAAAGAGAAGTGTGAAATCTCGATATTACTAGAGACTAAGATCAGGGAGGCGAAAACCCTGTCTCGTAGAACCCCTACGGACTGGGTCCAGCTCCACTACCTTGGTCTCTGTGATATGGCGAGAATCTGGGTTAGATGGAACGGAGCTAGTTGGGAGGGGGAGGAGGTCTTCATGACTGACCAGCTGGTGGCCATCTCCTTCACCAACAAGGGTGGGTTCCGATTCTTACTTGGTGCTGTCTATGGGCACAATGACAGGAGGCTGCGGGAGGTCTTGTGGCAGGACATCATTAGACTGAGTACATTGGCGGTGCATCGTCATCTCCCCCTGCTTATTATGGGAGACTTCAATGCCACGCTATACAGGGGGGAGAAGCTGGGGGGGCGGCCGGTGCCGGACCAGATTCTATCTGACTTTCAGTCATGCCTTCTCCAGTCCGGGCTCAGGAATTTGGAGAGGGTGGGGCACATATGGACGTGGCACAACAAGACGGTGGTTGGCAGGGTGGCCTGCCAGCTTGATCGGGCTTTGGGGAACAGTGATTGGTTCCGCCTATTCCCTTCTGCTGTTGCTGAGGGGCTACCTGCGGGGACCAGTGACCATTCGCCGATCCTGGTGCGCTTCGTGGAGAGTCCCAGATGGAGAGCCCGTCCGTTCTGGTACGACAACAGTTGGTTCCTTTCGCCTGGCTATGAGGAGACTGTGGCGGGGGGTCTTTGTCAGGTTGTGGCCGGCACTGCTCAGTTCCGTATGGTTCACAGGCTGAAGAAGACCAAACGCGCCATCAGAGACTGGGTGAGGGCCCTCCCCAGGACCTCCTTAAAGGAGAAGGAGGCGGAGTTGAGAGACCTGCAGTCAGACCTTCAGGGAGACATGATGAGTGGGGAGTTGGCGTCTAGAGAGAAGAAGTTGGCTGCAGAGGTCAACACCTTGAGACTCCAGCAGGAGATTAGTGCGGCCCAACGGGCCAAATGCTCCTGGCTCAAGGATGGGGACCGTTGCACCAAATTCTTCTATGATGTCATTCGGGCTCGCCAGCACCGGAACTGCATCCAGAGACTTCTAGGCAGTGATGGGCGTCTTGTGACCGACCAGGTTGCTATCCAGGAGGAGGCTGTCCGGTTCTACTCTGAGCTTTATCATCAGACGGACTGTCCCACGGCTTTTCCGCAGCTGACTACGAAGACGTTGATTACTGAGTATGGCAACAGACTTCTTATGGCTCCTATCCAGATGGCGGAGGTGGAGGCGATTGTGATGCAGGCTGATGCTTCCAAGTCCCCTGGGCCGGACGGCTTCTCCAGCGGCTTCTACAAGCGTCATTGGGGTTCCCTCAAGTTCCAGGTTCTAGAGGCTGTTCAGGAGTTCTTTGAGACGGACAAGCTCCTGAAGGAGCTGAACCACACCTTCCTGACGCTGGTGCCCAAGAAGGAGGGGACGACTTCTCTTGCTGACTTCCGACCGATTGCTTGCTGTAATTATTTGTATAAAATAATTACTCATCTTATGTGCAGGAGGATGGAGGATGCTATGCAGGGCCTGGTTTCTTGGAATCAGGCGGCATTCATCAAGGGGCGGTCTATTGCTGAGCATAGTCTGTTGGCTCATGAGATGATTCGGGAGTTCCACAAGCCAGGGGGGATGAAAGCATGTGTGAAACTTGACCTGAGGAAAGCCTACGACACAATCAACATGGACTTCCTCTGTCATTTGATGGGTGCGATGGGCTTCTCCGAGACATGGGTGGACAGAGTCCGAGCGTGCATCACCTCCCCTACATTCTCGGTTCTCATCCAGGGTATCCCTTACGGGTTCTTCGGCAGCAGCAGGGGGCTTCGGCAGGGGGACCCACTTTCCCCCTACCTTTTCACCCTCATGATGGAGTATTTTACCTGTTTGATGGACATCGCGGTGCATCGGGAGAGGATTGTACCGATATACAGCAGGGTGTCTCCGGTGGTCTCACACCTCATTTATGCGGATGATCTATTGGTATTGATGAGGCCTTCCATGCGAGGGATGAGGGAGCTTGCGGTGGTGATGGAGGAGTTCGGACAGTTATCGGGTCTTCGGTTGAATAGGGACAAGAGCAAAGTTTACTTCAACAGCTCTTGCACCTTGAAGGAGGAACGGGCCCTGGAGCTTGGGGTGGAAAAGGGTGACCTCCCGGTGAAATATCTGGGGGTGCCACTATCTGTCAATTACGCGAAGGACCGAGAATGTCAGAGTTTGGTGGACTTTGCGCAGAGGAGGGTAGAGGGCTGGCAGGCGGCTGGCCTATCTTTTGGAGGACGTATTGAGCTGGTTCGATCGGTTATATCTGCTATTGCTCTATTTTGGCTCCAATCTATTATGGTTCCTTTGGCTACTATCAGAAAGATTGAGGGCATATGTGCCAAGTTCATTTGGCATGGGAGGATTCATGCCATCTCTTGGGAGCAGCTCTGTCGTCCTAGGAAGGAGGGAGGTGTGGGTCTGCGTTCTCTGGTATCTGTCAGAGAGGCGGCGGGGATCAAGCTGGCGTGGAGGTTCCTTCAGGGCGGCTCTCTTTGGTCGGCTTGGATGTCTAGTCGGTACCTCCGGGGTAGGAACTTCTGGGTATGTGACATTGACAACAACTTCTCTGTGTCTTTCAAGCATATCCTGAGGAACCGACCTGTACTTCGGAAGGCGATTCGGCGGAAGATGAGGGAGGGAGGGGAGACGGACCTATGGCTTGATCCGTGGATTGCTGGTCAGTCTCTCCTGGAGATTCTGGGTCCCCAGACGGACGGTGTGGAGTACAGAGGTCTGACTTGTAGGCACATCATCAGGGGTGGGGTCTGGAGACCAGAGGAGTATCGTTTCACAGCTCAGTTAGGAGGGGAGATCAGGCAGGTACAGATCACTCCTGATGTACTGTCTGACGTCTGGGTTTGGGCCCCTCCCGGCTACACGGAGGGTGCTGGGGAGTTCAGATTTAGCAGCTGCTACGATCTTGTTCGTTCCCACTTCGACAAGATCGAGGAGTACGACTTTATATGGGGGAAGGGCCTTGCCAGAAAGATGCAACTGTCTGCATATAAACTGGTGCTGGGCCGGTTGCTTACTAGGGACAAACTGCTTCGGTTCGGGGTCCCTGTCCCTGACCCTAAGTGTGTTTTGTGTGAGACAGAGAATGAATCCATTGGGCACCTGTTCTTTCAGTGCCAAGTGGCGTGGAGCATCTGGGCAGAGCAGAGCCGGAGATACTTGGGAGGGGTTGGAAGGGAGCGTGACTTCAGAGAAATTCTTAAGTGGATTGGAGATGGCAGGGGCCGGGGGCAGAGCTGGGCCAGACGTGCTAGATTGAGACTTGCTGCATCAGTTTGGCATGTCTGGAGGGAGAGGAACCGGCGCATTTATGAGGGACTGTCCACCCCACTGGTGGGCATCCTTCATAACATAGAGTCGGATGTACTAGTATTGTCCCCCTGAGTTGGGATTGTATCTCTATGTTGTAACCTTATTGCGATGATTGTGGAATAAAATTTATCCCTTTTCCAAAAAAAAAAAATATATATATATATATATACGACTAGTTTCCGATTAATCCCTAGTCCCCGCGAACCGACTAGCGGCCGACTAGCGATTTTTACAACCTTGATTAATTTATCATTTTCATGTATGTTGGCTTACATCAAGGATCAACATTAAGCCCATACCTTTTTGCATTAGTTATGGATAAGGTTACTAGGCATGTCCAAGAGAAGGTTCCATGGTATATGATACTTGCTAATGATATTGTTTTGGTTGATACAAGTAGAGAAGGACTAGATGACAAAATAAAGAAGTGGAAATATACTTTGGAACCTAACGGAGTGTCATACATATAATGTACATATAAATAGACAAGATATACCTAGGCATTATTGTTTTCAGTATCTATGATGAATCATTCTTTTGGCAGAAAGATTGAGAATCATGTATGACATAGAGATTGAAAATCATGTCACGAACATAATTAAAACATGATGGTTGAAATGGAGGAGTGCTTCTGGAGTACTTTGTTATTGGAATATATCTTTAAAGTTGAAAGGAAAAAGAAATCTATAAAATGGCTATAACACGAGCTATGCTTTACGGATCAGAGTCTTGGATAATTAAGAAACATGTCCAGAAATTTAGTATAGTAGAAACACGAATGCTAAGATGGATGAGTGGCAATTCATTAAAAGATAGGATAAAAAAGAAGTCTATCCATGAGAAGTTAGATGTGGCGTCAATTTGGAACAAGGGGAGAGAAAATCATCCTAGGTGGTTTGGAATTTGCAGCTTATACTAGATGCTCCATTGAAGATTGATAAGATTATAGTTAAAAGAGCCGTTAGGACTAGAGGTATGTGTAGACCAAAACTTCCTTTCCAAAATTTTATGTTCTTCTTTAAAATTGTGGTCTTGTTATGGGAAGCGCCACTGTCACAGGAGAAATGTGCTCCTGTCGTTGGGGCAATGCGCTCCCGTCGTCGGAAAAACGCACTCCCGTCGCTCGGGAAACGAGCTCCTGTCGCCGGGGAAATGAGCTCCGAAGTCCCTCTTAAGGACCGCCGAATCGCGGTTCTTATTGAGATTCGTTGCTCCTAAAAGATTCTGGCTTCTATGATTTTTATCGATGTTTTTGAGATAGACCTTTGGTTGAAGAAGGAGCATATTGTAAATATACTAAATATTACTGCTCTATTACAAGTATTGAGGTTAGAAAGCAGCATTAGCATGTGAGCTGTGCTTACCATGCCTAGCTTTTGAACGAGGGAGTATCTGGTGACTGTAGCTATCCTGATCATTGTGAGATGAAAGGCTATGTGGTGCGCGTAGTGTTATCTTTGAGGATCAAGGGCTTTGGATGTGAGTTTTGGGTTATAAGATAGTTGGATTAGTATAAGCATTGGGGAGTGCAAGACGTTATGGCTTTCAGTGAGAATCCTAAACCTAATGTTGCTTGTTGTTTGTTTTGTTTTCCACCAGGAGATTTCTCTTTCTCAAGATTGATTTAAACTGCAACACTATCATGTGTCTCAATCTTTTTTCTTTAATGAAACAGTTCAAAATTTAGTCCTGTTTTATATAATGGTTTGATGTATTGGAATCGTTCGTTCCCTTATGAGTATTGGTATCAATGGTTCAGAGTTCTTCGTTTCGCAAGGCCAAAGAAAAATAAAATATTTTATACTAGAAAGTATTTCATACATTTAAACACAATTTTATTCATTATTTGTTTTTTCATTTGTTTTGAATGGAATAATGTTCAGCATTGTTGAATCGTTGACCCTCAATAAATCGATACTATTGTTTATTTACTTACTTTTAGAAAAGGATACCCACAATAGATAGTTCTCAATGAAATAATTTAAGATGGATGGACGTTTTTAATTAACAGATATACAATCTCCACAAATGGTAATGGTTACATTTTATTAGTAGCGATCACATTGTAGCATGT
Source organism: Iris pallida (assembly GCA_029216955.1). Taxonomy (NCBI): domain Eukaryota; kingdom Viridiplantae; phylum Streptophyta; class Magnoliopsida; order Asparagales; family Iridaceae; genus Iris; species Iris pallida. The sequence continues at coordinate 20,955 of JANAVB010032258.1, forward strand.
TGATCTTCGGCACGACTGGATCATTGTGTCAGACACTGTTTCTTTCCCATATATTCCTTAATTGATCGGGAAAGAAATACTCAATCCCATATTGTCCAGTGGCTGGTATCAGTACGGGTCAGTATGGAATTAGGATAGGCTAAAACCAATATTATATGGCCATTTCCTATAGGTATTGACTGATATTGCAAACCTTCCTTTATATTCATTAGCAGTGACGGAGTATTCAAATGGGGGAGGGGGTAAAGAGGAAAAAACATCTACTCTAACTTGATAGATTGACCTCTCTTGCAAATTATTGGGTTGCTAGGGGTTCCAGGCCCCAGCTAGCCTCCCTTGTCTCCGCTACTTTTGGTGAAGGCGAATGACGACGAAGCATGACATCTTTGAAAAATAACCTTTTTTTCTAAGTATATTTGCCAATAGATAATTCATACTTGGCCAAGAATGTAGCCTCATGTGCTATATGATTATATCACACACAAGTAGGTAATCCCTTGATTATAAAATTTAGTTTCTGGCTCCTCATATGTTTTGTATGCACTATTAGAACTTGTGTCTCCTTAATTATGTAAAACATGTCAGCACAAGAGTATGATAGATATACTAACAAGTTTCTTTTACTTACCTTACATTTCAAGCACTTTTTAAATGTCTAGAAACTTTACGTTTCTTCTCTGGCATGCTATAGTGTATAACAGGCGAGCTAGTTTTTTGAAAATTTCTTATTTCTTCTTCTTATTACTTTAGATCAGTAATAGACATGTTTTCGGTCAATGCTAGAGTGCATTTTCCGTTGCTGATAACCTGCATTATACATATAAATTCTAGGCCCATAAATCATTGATTCGAGGTGAAATTGTTGACTACATTTGTGTTTCACAGGAATCCCATGTCATGCTTCTTTTGGGGAACTTGTAGAGATCGGCGTCCTCTTGTGCTTCTGTGCATTGCAGAACCATGGCTTGAAAATGCTTTTTTCATTATCTGCTATTGTCCAACGTACTCCTTATGCACCGGTTGGATTTAGCATCCTAAAAGCTGGTCTGAACAGATCTGTTTTGCTGTCAGTTTATGCCTCACCAAGCTCAAGTGACGGTCAATCTTTCAACTCATCACACGGTATTACTTTTAAATTACTAATTGAGTGCATCAGCTGTACCTATTCCCAACTATTTGACTGATGACATGATCAAATATAATGATTGATTACACTTGCCATGAAAAAACCAATGTTTCTGATTGTTGGTTTTTCTTTTCTCAGAGAATCTCATAGCAACCTTTCTCAGTCAAGTTGGCCAGAGGTTTTTGTCTATGTATCATTCATATGGGACATATGTGGCATTCTTGACTATTCTGCTCACATTATATCTTGTGACTCCAAATTATATTTCATTTGGGTACCTGTTTTTCCTTTTATTTTGGATTATAGGAAGGCAGCTAGTTGAGAAGACAAAAAGGCGCCTCTGGCTTCCCTTGAAAGTGTATGCCACTTTGGTGTTTATTTTCACATATAGCTTGAGCATTTCCTCCAATTTTCAGATGTGCATTTCCAAGCTGGTTAACCTTTATCCAGATTTGGGATTTAACCCCAATGTCTCCTTAATAGAGAATGTCTGGGAGTCCTTAGCTGTTTTAATCGTAATGCAACTTTACAGCTATGAAAGGAGACAGAACAGATACAATAGGACAATAGATGCTTCTGATGCATCAGAACTTGGAGCTCTTGGTTTTCTCAGAAGGTTCCTATCTTGGCATAGTGAAAAGATTTTGTCTGCGGCTGTCTTTTATGCTTCCTTGACTCCAATCAGTGCATTTGGCTTTCTTTACATTCTGGGTCTCATCATCTGTTCTACATTTCCAAAAGCTTCTCGGGTTCCTTCAAAATTGTTCCTTGTGTATACTGGAATTCTTGTGACATCTGAATATCTTTTCCAGATGTGGGGTAGACTGGCTCAAATGCTTCCTAGTCAAAAGCATTATGGGCTTTCTGTTTTTCTTGGTTTCAAGTACTTTGATGCAGGATTTTGGGGACTTGAGTCTGGCTTGAGGGGTAAAATTCTGGTGATTGTTGCTTGTACTCTTCAGTACAATGTTTTCCATTGGTTGGAGACAATGCCTCGATTTCTAGTAAATAAGGGCAAGTGGGAGGAACCTTGCCAGTTGTTTGTCTCAGCAGAACATGCTTCAACTAGTATTTCTGCTTGTAATGAAGCAAACGCGCCATTGGTAAATTCCAGTCTGCTATCTATTGGACAAAGGGTTACTTCTAACTCATGTCCATCCTTCTCTAACAGCCATCAGACTGCAGATTCAGGATCTTTCACAACAAAAGATTCCGAGAGTAGTAGCTCCAGGAAATATTCATTTGGTTATATATGGGGTAGTTCTAAAGAGAGTCACAAGTGGAACAAGAAACGCATCATTGCTTTGAGAAAAGAGAGGTTCGAAATGCAGAAAAGTACACTAAAAGTATATATGAAGTTTTGGATGGAGAATATATTCAAATTAAGAGGTCTTGAGATAAATATGGTTGTATTACTTGTGGCTAGTTTCTCTGTGCTTAATGTGATATCAATGTTTTATATCACTTGCCTTGTCACATGTATTTTTCTTAAAAGAAAGGTTATTTGTAGACTATGGCGCATATTCGTCTTTTCATTTGCTTCAATACTCGTCCTTGAATACTTTGCTATATGGAAAGATCTTATTCCTTGGATCCATGCTCCAAGGGAGGTGAAAATTCATTGCCATGATTGCTGGAGTAATTCAACTCTCTACTTCAGCTATTGCACAAAATGCTGGCTTGGTATGTCTCTTCTATTAATTACAAACTTGCATCATAACTTACACTTTTATGCCTAGATACTAGTTTTCATTGAAAGAATCAAATAAATTAACTAATCAGACCTTTCTTCTTCTTATTTCAGGTATCATTGTTGATGACCCACGCATGCTTACCAGCTACTATCTTGTATTTCTCTTCTCTTCTTTTAAGCTCCGGTCTGACCGTTTTGGCCGGTTACTCAGAGTCACATACCTATCTCCAGATGAAGTCTCAGAGGAAAAATGCTTCTGTGTGGCGAGACCTATCATTTGAAACAAAAAGTTTCTGGACCTTTATTGATTATGTAAGGTTATATGCTTATTGTCATCTTTTGGACATTGTTCTTGCCCTAATTCTAATAACGGGAACTCTGGAGTATGACATCCTCCACCTTGGTTATCTGGCTTTTGCTCTGGTTTTCTTCAGGATGAGACTTGAAATACTGAAAAAGAAGAACAAAATTTTCAAGTTTTTGCGCATGTATAATTTTGCACTCATTGTCCTCTCTCTTGCTTATCAATCTCCTTATCTAGGGGAATTTACCTCTGGCAAGTGCGATACAATTGACTACATATACGAGGTTATTGGATTTTATAAGTATGATTACGGATTCCGAATTGCATCACGGTCTGCATTGGTTGAAATAGTCATCTTTTTATTAGTGTCAATGCAATCATACATGTTTTACTCCAGTGATTTTGATTATGTGGCGAGGTACCTTGAGGCGGAGCAAATTGGTGCTATGGTACGTGAACAAGAGAAAAGAGCTGCATGGAAGACTGAACAATTGCAGCTTGTTCGTAAATCTGAAGAGCAAAAACGTCTTCGAAACTTGCAAGTGGAGAAAATGAAATCTGAGATGCTGAATCTGCAAAGTCAACTCAACAGCATGAACTCCACTACAAAGTTTGGTGGCACCTCTCCACAAAGAGAAGGATTACGGAGAAGAAGGAACTCTTCTCTAAGCACGGACAAGTTCAATAGGTTGTTCGATAATGAGGATGGTTTACCTGTTAAAGCAGAGCAGAGTGTCAATTCAGATCTAGACAGATCCTTTGACTTTCCGGTGCCTGACCTCTTTAAGTATGAATCACTTTCTCGTGTGACATCTGACTTAGAAGAGTCGCCTAAAAGCCTTAAAAGTGAAAGCTCATTAACTATGGAGCTTTTGAAGCATTCTGTGGATTATCAGTGTGAGATTAGTGAACTTCCAGACAATGATGCTAACCTTGATTTCGATACAGATAAAAGCAGGAAAAAGAAGGGAAAGGCTAAGGAAAATCCACTAATTTCTGCTGTGCAGCTCTTTGGTGATGGTGTTTCTCAAGTTCAGTCCCTTGGGAATCAAGCAGTCACAAATATTGTAAGCTTCTTGAACATCAACCCTGAAGAATCAGATTCAAATGGGCACTCTTCTGCTGAAGATGGTGTATATGATGAAATAGAGAGTCAATGGAATCCAGGGCATGGGCTGTTGGACCGGTCTAATTCAGTTCACTCTGGTACTGGGACAATGGTACCGGCAGCTAGCCTTCAAATTGGAAGGATCTTCCGTTACATATGGTCACAAATGCGATCAAATAATGATGTTGTGTGCTACTGTTGCTTTATACTTATCTTTCTGTGGAACTTTAGTTTGATGTCTATGCTCTATCTTGCCGCTCTTTTCCTATATGCACTGTGTGTAAATTCTGGTCCTAGTTACTTCTTCTGGCTCATCATGCTAATCTACACAGAATTCAATATTTTGCTTCAGTATTTATATCAAATCATCATTCAGCACTGTGGGTTCAACTTTCATTTCATCATATTGCAGAGATTAGGGTTTCCTAGAGATAAGATAACAGCATCATTTGTTGTTAGTACCCTACCTCTCTTTATGGTGTACATATCGACTCTTCTGCAAAGTTCCATAACTGCTAAAGATGGTGAATGGGCACCAGTTACAGAATTTAATATTTTAAACAGGAGAAATCATAATCAAGAACAACACATGGTGATCCTTAATTGGAGGGAGAGGGTAATGAAGTTCCTCTCTCCAGTGATTAATGTGTTAAAGGTGATAGCAAGAAGTTTCTACAGGTATTGGAGGTCACTAACGCAAGGATCAGAAGCTCCTCCATATTTTGTACAGTTGTCAATGGAAGTTATTGAGTGGCCGGAGGATGGAATTCAACCAGAGAAGATAGAATCTGGAATGAATCAGTTGCTTATGATTGCTCATGCAGAAAGATGTGAAGCAAAGAGTCCAACAAGATGTCATTTTGCAAGTCGAGTTCGAATCCAAAGCATTGAAAGAAGTCAAGAAAATACAGGTGTTGCTCTTGCTGTCCTTGAAGTAGTTTATGCTTCTCCTTTAGTCAGTTGTGAAGGTTGTCCAGCAGCGGAACATTATAGATCACTGACTCCAGCTGCAGATGTTGCAACCGAGATTCTTAAGGCAAAATCTGCTGGGCTCTTTGAAGAGATAGACTTCCCTTACCCTGTAATATCCATAATTGGAGGTGGCAAAAGAGAAGTTGACCTTTATGCATATATATTTGGTGCAGACTTGGCTGTTTTCTTTCTGGTTGCTATGTTTTATCAATCTATCATAAAGAACATCAACAAATTTATTGATGTTTATCAGCTTGAAGATCAGTTTCCCAAAGAGTTTGTTTTTATCTTAATGGTAAGTTTATACCTAGTTCTGCAGCTCTGCTATGATATTTTGATGAGTTTATCTGATATATAGGGCAGCATAAATTAGTATGATTCTGCTCTGCTGGATTTTCTTTTTCTGGGGAAGACGATAAAATTTCTCTGCTTTAGTGATATTGACCATATTCTAATATTGCTATCTTTTTCTTTTCAGGTTCTGTTTTTCTTGATTGTGCTTGATCGGATTATATACTTATGGTCCTTTGCCACTGGCAAAGTTATGTTCTATCTTTTCAATCTAGTCCTATTTACATACTCGGTCACTGAGTATGTTTGGTACATGGAACCATCTCACAATCGGATAGGAGGATTTGCACTTCGTGCTATTTACCTAACCAAATCCGTTTCCTTCGCGCTGCAGGCCATACAGATACGCTATGGAATTCCTAATAAAAGCACTTTATATCGACAATTTTTGACTAGTAAAGTTACTCAAGTTAACTATTTGGGTTTTCGACTTTATCGTGCTTTGCCTTTTCTATATGAACTACGATGTGTACTTGATTGGTCATGCACATCCACATCTCTAACAATGTATGATTGGCTAAAAGTAAGCTTCATATTCCCTGTTTTTTCTGTATGCTAATTTCTTTAAGGTCGTGTAAACCATATGTTTCTTCACTAAATTTGCTATTGATCTTCTAGTTACTCTACAAGTATCTCTCTAATCACGTATTATGCTATGGTAGCATTTGGTCATCTTTGTTGTTGTTTTGTCTTAAGTTATGTATGTTCTCGTTCCACAGTGTGCATAAAGATGCTACGAGAAACTGTAAAGTTAAGTTTTAAAAACAAAGATAGACATAAGATGATATGAGTTTATCGCCTGAGGCTAGAGGTGCCAAATAAGAAGGGCTTGTCAAAAGATATGGATTTTACTAGTGTGAAAGAGATGGCCCATAACAGAGGTGAATAGAAGATACAGAGCTGTGATCCCAAAAATTTGGGCCAAAGGCTGTGGAATATATACATATATGTGCATTTTGTGTTAAACTTCTTAATTACATAGTAACTATTACTAAGTGTAAAGTTACTAAACATTAATACTTAACTAGTACACACTATTTCAAATGTTAAGTAACATGTGAAAGGAAAAAAAGGGGGGGGGGGGGGGGGGGGGGGGGGGGGGGGGGGGGGGGGGGGGGGGGGGGGGGGGGGGGGGGGGGGGGGTAATACGAACAAATAAAAACATAGAAGATAAAATAAAACTGCAATGTACCTTGAAGAACAAGGGAAGACAGAAAGGGAAAATTATCTAAAACCCTGCTGCTTAGATTTTTTGGCTGATGGTGATTATCAGCTAAGGGTTGGATGCTAATGCAGTATTTCCATTGGCTGAAGCTGCAGGAGTTTGTTTGCAGGAGTGGGGAAGAGGGAGGGAGGGAGGGGGGGGGGGGGGGGGGGGGGGGGGGGGGGGGGTGGTTGGGGGGTGTTGGTACAAATAACGCAGGAGAAAGTGATGAAGAAACATAGATGGAGGATTTGATCGTATATAGAGTGTATCTTTTATAATTGCTATGCTTTCTACTACCTTTTTTTATATATCCTCATCCTCAAGTTGGTCTAGGTTTTCAAGAAACAAAGAAGACAAATTTGTTAGGTTACAATTTGATGCATTGATGTCATAGCTACCTTGGTTTGGAATTTGGTACCAACATAGAGAGTTGACGTCAAATCGATAGCCGGTCAAATTTTTTTCTCAAATTTTGTATGGAGCTTCTTATGCTCCATACCCGATCCCATTCTGATGGGTGAAGGCTTGGATGATGATGATGATGATGATGATGATGACAATTTGGAGTGTGAGGCAAATTTCTTGCATCCATTTATGTAATTGAACACCCAAATACATCTCCTGGACGCTTGAGGCATTCACATGAAAGCCTGCAACTAATGATGTGCTTTTTTAAACCTGATGCCAAATGAACTATGAAAATGTTTGGTGCCGACTGAGATTTGTTTCTTGGGTTCACTTTTTTATTCACTACTTTAATGTCTAGTTGTTTATAATATTTTAGCTACCTATGGTCAGTTGAGCAATTTATTCTGTTGGGAACGTAAAAGGATATGGCTTTTAATCAAAATTATGGATAACTTGTGACTATTTGGTCGACTGAATCTATAGGCTTATTGTATTGCAATGCTCAAGTAGTTACTATCTGAACAATACATGAAGGGCC